>UZAE01013349.1:0-23398 GCA_900617975.1 Rodentolepis nana | reverse complement strand
AACTACTCCAAGTTAGCCGTTTGGAATGGATCGAATTTCAACTTATCTTAGATAAAAGGTGAACCGATAATTGTACGCAGAGTGATAGCTAAATCTTCTTAATACATGTGACAAAGCATTAGCATTATTGTACATTTCAAAAAATCCCTGAAATCATAATCAAGGATAAGCAGCCAAATGCACAGAAAAGATAGACTTCCTCGGTGTCAAATTCGACCTGCCTTCCCGCATTTATTATCATCTAAAGCGGGGTGTGCGATAGACTTATCTCCACGTGGTGCACCCTGGGCAACGTAAAATCATACGGCAAAGAAGTCTATTAACTGGCAGTTGACTTCTGGCTTTAAACTACCATCACTTCACTGTATTTCAGATTCGAGTACTTCCACAGTGCTCACCTCACCTTTTCTATACCTTTGTGTCTGTCTCTTTTACACCTGTGAATCACGCATCTGTTCCTTCTCTCGAATTTTTCTCACTTTAATGTTCCTCCCCTCTGTGGAGCCCGAAGTCAACCAAAGGGCTAATGATAATGATCAAAACGCCTGCCATTTGAAATTAATAAATCATCATCTAATGCTTCACATGTAAAAGTTCCTCAGCCGATCAGTCAATACTGATAAAATAGTAATCAATGTTTTATCTGTCTTAGTTAAATTAAAGCTACAAACCGCAGAGTATCTCAGTAACGATCATTTACTTTCTCAAACATTGCAAGAAACACCGATTGAAGCGACAAACGCAAATGGAAATACAGAAATAAATTTTATTTTAAAATTCATACCACTGAAAATAGATAAGTAGAAATTAATTTTAATTGTTTTTAAAAGATCTATACAGGAGAAATTGGGCATTACAATTATGACCCAGGGTAACTGCCCTCCATTCTCTTCAACTCCATATTTTCCCATGTATAGGAATAACCCCGATCCACCACTTCCTCTTTGACATTTAGTGTTTGCATTGAGTCCATCGGTACTTCCTCATAGGCTCTATAGGGATCGTTTTCATAATCATTACATAGCGCTGCATTTGAAATGCTTCCAGGTTCTGGATGGGAATATGCTACTGGTGGACCTGAAAGATAGCTACCGTTAAGAGCCGAGTAGGTTTCTCCAGGAGGATAAATTGAAGATCCGCATTCAGGTAGATAGGTATTGTTATTGTTGCAGTAATACCAGCTGTGTTCAGATTTGGTCGGTTGAGAAACTGGAGGTGGCTGAGGGCTAGCTGACTGATGATCCTCTGTGCCATGGGCGCGCATGTGTTTACGGAGGGAACTGGGATGGGAATAGGTCTTGTTGCACCCCTGATATCTGCAGCAATATGGTTTTTCATTCCAGTGAGCGTGCATGTGTTTCTTGCGATCTGAACTATTGGCAAAGCGACGATAGCAACCGGCAAACTCGCAAAGAAACGGCTTTTCACCTTCAGAGAGAAAGCAAAATAAATGAAGAACATTCACCAACATTCGACTGTATAAAAACAACCAAGTTCACTTAGGAAAATCTTTTCAAACACTCATGCCTGATAGAAAATTAGTATCACAAGAGCTTCCTGGCAAGAAGCTCGGGCTCTGAATCCCCTTCATAGGTCAGATCTAAGCAGTGCACGCAGTCAGTTCGATCGCTGGATGCACATCAAAAAGCAACAAAGTCGTGATCTCGGGCTTTTCAGATGAGAATGTTAACCGTTAAGATATCGACACCCTATTTCGGCTATTGCAAGTTTAACCTCTTTATGCGTTTAGTGTACATGTCAAGAGTCACGTGAACACTGCTTATTCATGCACTTCCATTGGTGTAGACAACCAATCATCGAGCTTGACTCGGATCAAAAATAGGGACTGGAGAATGTGGTTTCCTGTTTTTTAACAATTTAATTCGACTTTATTAGCATGAACTTCGCTATCACTAGAGAGGAATGAATGGAAGTGGGTGAGTGTTGGAAACAATTCATAAATTAATATTTTACTCCAAGGAAATCACGTTTACGTTTAAAGATCTACCTTGAAAGTAGTTAAATGAATATCGTCCACAAACTGACTTGAGTTACCCTCACTCTGGACATCCACCTTACAGTGTGTCTTCACTCAGAGCTCATGACAGTTTGCAAGGGAGTTATACCAGTGGCAGATTATTTTTAAAATGAAAGGACTGTTAGGATGCCCAATTTGACAACAAGAAGACTAAAAAGGTGGTTAGTAGTAAAACAAAAGGGATCGAGGGGTGAGTCGCAGTCTGAGTAAAATCGATAATTAAATCACAAACAACTTTAACGAGGAGTGAAAACACTTAGAACTAAGAATTTTTGTCATTTTAGTTTGAAATATGGGGTGTGCGATAGACTTATCTCCATGAGGTGCACCCTGGGTAATGTATACTTATACGGCATAAAAATCTATTAACCGGTAGTTGACTTCTGACTTCAAACTACCATGACCCGTCTGTATGTCATATTCCACCACTTCCACAATACTTAACTTTTCTCTGCCTTTGTGTCCCTCTGTCTCTACATCTGTGAATCTCTCTTCTTTTCCCCATCTCGAAGTTTTTCTCACTTTGATACTTTTATCTTTTGTGAAGCTAAAGGGCTAATGATATCTATCAAAACGCCTGCCATTTGAAATAAAAAGTTGAAGATATTTGTAAACTTTTAGTCCACCTTTTAAATAATCTCAAACGGGTTCCGATCCACGATTTTTAGTTTAGAAGACATATCTATTTCCTACCGATCAAACGGAGTTAAAACAATAATAATGAAGCAATCATATAATTATATTGTGCTTAGATAATACTGCTGATAAATCTCCATGGTTTTCAATTTGTCATATCATTTGAAACAATTTTTTTATAAATAATGCGTTTACATTGACATTATAATTTATAAATACGGATATGGGATTAAAAAAATACCATTTCAAAAGAGAAAAATCTAAAATTTCGTGCAATTCTTATTGACTGACGCGCACGCACGTACGCACGCACGCACACAGAATTCGGTAAAGCGAATAAAATAACAGAATCCATCGAATCTTCTCAGTTTGAGCTAGCGAAACACGTACTTCTTTTCGCTGTATTTCCCATTCATAAGCCAAATCAATGTTTCGTTGATTGGTCATTAAAATCTAATTAAATTAGCCCCAATTCGATTCCTATTGTTCATACTGATAAATTGAAGTTTAATCTGTTGGTAATTATGTCATAGTTGACTAAGTGAATCAAATTAAGGTTCCACAGTACTTCATGGGAAAGAGTTATTTTGAGTTATTTTCATGTTAGAAGAGAGTCTGCCATTCATGTCAGTTATTGGAATACGCCGAATCCAAGACATTTGGTGNGGGGGGGGGCGAAGCAACCATAGAAACAGAAGCGTGCTGATTGAAGAAGATTGACATGTGAAGTGAGATGTGCATCTGACAGATAGTCTGTCCACTAAAACACCCTCTTACCTGTCCATTTTGAACTTTGGTTTGTTCGGAAGTAGAAATTTAACTAATCGGCTAGCATAACAAATTTCCAGCTTTGACATATACTGGCAGTTGAATTAGGAAGAGAACACGAGTAAGCCATTTGGACACAGGCATTTAGCAAGCATTCAGTTGCTTTGCATTGAGAGGAGAAAGAATTTTGACGCGTATTATTCTTTAACACTAATTCAATACATTTCAACAAAAATTACACACTGAAAGTTAGTATAACAACAAAAATGAATAATTATTTACAAATTTGTTTTTTTTTTTGAAACTAGAAGAGAACAAGATAATAATGGTCATTGCCTAAATTGTCATTTACTACGGTATTAAGAAACGGTTTCGAATTATTCTTAAAATTTGGAGCAGAAACCTGAGATCTTGTACAATTAATATCATAAAATCAGGTCTTCTCATTCTGATGGTATTTTGGTAATCCGAACTTAGGAATATTTCTGAAGTAGTTGACCAACCACCAACATCTGCCCACTGGACTTTGGAGATGAGAACCAAGGAAACAAACAATCAAACAGGAATCCTAGCATGTGAATCTAAAAATCGATTTGGATCTGAAATTAGTCGCCATCATACCCAGTTATTCAAAACTACCCATATTAAACAAATTTGAATTAAATTTCGTTGATTAACCGTTTTCAATGAACGCATTGCTTGTCACATTCGAGTTCACAGAGTTTGAGGAAGTTTGAAATAGTCCAATTAAAGTCAAAGATGGAAGAATTTATTGAATACACCATTATTTTAAACCAAAACCATGAAGATATGAAAAAATATTTTAAATAGCTCATGTTTTTACTTAAATGGTAAGTTTTGTTTTTAACAAAAGAGAGTTCTTTCTTCTCTGATCAAAAAAGGAAAAATAATACACTATTTTTATTTATTCGCTTTAATTTAATGGAAAAAAAAGCTAAATTTGTCACTAATATATAGAATACTGTTAATAATGCCAATAAAGTATTCGATATTTTGAGTAATTAAAAGAGCTATTGTTAGATTGCTCTTAACTACCCTAATTAAAGTTAAAACAATCTAAATAAGCGTTTTTTTAAACGGTGTATTTTTTAAGTAATTTAGATCATTTTCCGTTAAAGAAATCTTAGCGATTCGAAGAGTAAAATGGCAAGTGGCCAAAGAAAAACAAACAGGCAAAAACACGCTCCTATTTCTTTCAGACAGTTCAACAGGCGCATATGGGAGAGGTGGAAGGGGGGTGGAGGAGGGGGAGACGATCTATCACCTACATAACAACCCTGTCTCTGCCACCCTTCCTTCAACTTTCTCTTTCCCGACACCTCTGTATCTACTTGTGTGGTTTCTGTGTTCCTAAGTGCCTGTAATTTTGATTGACGTGGATTCAGAATGGACAACTGTAAATAATTGATGATGGAATTATTTTTGAGTAGATCATTAGCTTTACGCTTTTAGATATTCCTACGATTGTCGGCACTGACTGACTTTACTTGAAAATTTTCACTCAGCACTTTCGATAGACAAACTTGGGTTACTATTTTATCATATTATATGAACTCATATTAGGGATGTGCAATAGACTTACCTCCACGAGATGCGCCCTGGGCAACGTATACTCATACGACAAAGAAGTCCATTAACGGACAGTTGATTTCTCACTTCAAACTACCATCACCCCACTGTATGTCATATTCCACCACTTCCACAGTACTCATCTTAAATTTTCTCTACCTTTGTGTCTGTCTCTTTTACATCAGTGAATCACTCTTCTGTTCCCCCTCTTGACTTTTTCTCATTTTGGTGTTCCTCCCCTGCCATTTAAAATAAATAATTGAACTCATATGAATAAAATAGAACTGAACTTTCAAATGCGTAATTAAAACAAGTGTTAACGTGTAGCCGTTTAAATATATCTAAGTAATCTTGGTAATTTCAAATAGCAAATTCAATAGGATCTAGAGCGCAAAAACTGGCCTCATCACTACTGAATCGGATGTTAGAAATCAGCCTCTTTAAAATTAATTTTCCTCTGTTCAAGATAGTCTCGATTCTTAGTGGATTACTTTTCTAACCTTATTTTAGATACGAGCTATTGTAGGACATTTTAATTAAATTAGTATAATTAAAAGAATAGAAGTGTTAGTCCGTCTTAAGATTCCAGTTATTCTTTTTAATGATTAGTCAAAAAGTAAAACACACACACACAGAACTGTAGAATTTATCGAGCTTGGGCCAAATTAATTTTAAAAATTCAGAAAACGTTAAGTAAAGCCCTTCCATTTCAGAGGAGATCAATTGAAATCGTTATTCTTGGAGGTCCCTTCTTTCCTAGCGCTCATTTTAGAGAAGATAACAAGATGGTTTCCAACTCTTGCACTAGAAATCTCCACTTTGGGGCAAATATTATTTAGAGTTGGGCTGTGAGATAGACTTACCTCCACGTGGTGCACCCTGGGCAACGTATACTCATACGGCAAAAAGGTCTATTAATCGGCAGTTGACTTCAAACTACTAAGACCACACTGCATTTCATATTCGACTAATTTCACAGTACTCACCTCACCTTTTTCTACCTTTGTGTCTTTCTGTCTCTTTTACATCTGTGAATCATTATTCTGTTCCCCCTCCCTCTCGACTTTTTCCCTTTCTGCGAAGCCCGAAGTCAACTAATGGGCTGATGATACCTATCATAACGCCTGCCATTTGAAATATATTATTTAGTTTTCAAATCGGTCACTGGATTTTAAAATTGGCCTTCTTACATAAGTCACCGTCCATTGGAGAAAAACTCGTGTACCAAATGAGCATAGGGGGGTGCACTTGTCCCCATTTACCTGAGGTCACTTACACACACATACACGCACGCACTAAGGGTTATTGAATGAATCGGATCTAATTAAAGAATGTGCAGCAGCCAAAGTTAATAACAGACCATCTGGCAGCTAAATATTGGCTAACCGGGGGGGGGGGGGAGGTAAATGGTGTAGAGGGGGTGGAAGGTCAAGAAGTGGATAAGCGCCGACCACTGGACCTATTTTACCCAGAGGGCGGGAAATTTTCGCTTGCCATCTGCTTCAGACAAATGGCAATTTGGGAAATTTGTCCAATTAAATATAAAGCGAGGTGGACTTAAATTTTGACGGTAACACAGCACCAATTAAGTCAAATCGTATCAAACCTGAACGTGTATAAGCAATTTCTAACAAATAGGAAATACAGGTAACTCGTTTACCTCTTTTCATTTTCCGTGCGCATATTATTTATATTATTATTATTTATTTATATTAGTTATATGTGCTTGATATTAAAAGAAATTTAATCGGGAAAATAGCTACGAGTGGGTTACTTGGAGGGAAGTCAGTGAATAACCCATTAATTAATTTGGCAATATTTAATTCGTTTTCTGGTGGAGTTTTCTGTCTTAAATATTGTCGTAATAGACTCACTCGCAAAATGTCCGCTTGCACTAAAAACAGTAAAATGCAAATTGCACTAGACAATGGAAGCATTATTTCTAGTAATCAGATGCAATGCCACATCAACAACACCACTACAGTCTCTTTTTAAAGACCACTTAAAGTTCATCAACCCAAAGTCTTAACTGAGTCAAGTAATTATAATGGGAAATATGCGAATTGCGAACCTTTGCAGATGCGTTGTAGAATCCATTAAGAATTGTGAATTAGAGCCATCTCACTTTAATCCATTTCTCGGGCTTAGCAACCCCCCGTTTATTGTGAATGCATTCAAAAAGGTTTTTTTCTGCTCACCCGTATATTATCCGTTAACCGCCATCAAATAATATGTGAAAGGGGGGGGGGGAACTTAAAATCGAATAGAATCCTCCCGCCCCCCCCCCCCCCTCGTCACTAGTCCTGATCGAATATTTTACGAAACCATTAATGCCCATACAGGTGATAATTCTAATGGTTAAAGTGAACAAACGTAAAAGATTAAGACTTTAATTTAAGTGTAAAATTAATTTTCAAACGCCATTATTTTAACAGGTGAAGATGATTTCCACAATCATGATGATTACTTCGTAGGGTTAATTAAGCCAATGAAATTGAAATTACATCAATTTTAGCTAAGTATTGACTATTGATCTAGAAACGATGTGCCGGGGGGGGGGTAATAACAGTGTTATAAAAATGTAATTAGAAGCAAAATAATTTACTCAAAATATTGAAATACTAACAGGTACATGATAGGCAAATGTGGCAACCCAGGTTAAAACCTTTCGGCGGAATGGCATAACCACACTCCACAAGCCTGGTAAGTAGAGGGTTGTAGAGACTCTAAAAATATGTTTTCTCGAATTGGCTTTGGCAATAAAAGACAAAAGTAGCTAAGGCATTTTTTTCCAACTGAAATTGCAATACCGAGGAAAAAGTAACTCGGAGTAATTGCAAGTGTCACAGTCGGAAATGGCTAAATATTGCTCTCTGTGTGTGAAGTTAGCTAATCTACTTGAATCAAAATTGACAATTTTACTTACCAGTGTGCGTCCTTTTGTGAATTTTCAAATTCTCTGCCCTCGCGAAAACCTTGTAACACCCAGGAAAGGGACAATTGAACGGCTTTTCACCAGTATGAACTCGAATATGATTAACCAGTTTGTACTTAGCCTTGAATGCCTGACCATTACGAGAACAGTTGAACCAGTAGCAAGTATGGCTAGTCTTTTCGTGTCCACCCACGTGATCCAATGCCAAATGATTCACCATTTCATTGATGGAGAGGAAACGCATTCCGCAAATTTTACCCTCTACTTCCATCCATTGACAGACATGAGGATAGGAATTGCTTATCGACTGTGGTTGTGTGGTTATCGGTGTCTGTTGATAGAATTGTGTTTCACGACGAACAATGAGGCCAGTTGAGGTAACGGTCTGTGCAGTGGCGGCGTCATCTGGGAAGTAGGTGTCGAGTGTGGCAGAACCATGATGGGAAGATGATGAATTAGGAGATATCCCACTGAGCTGCTGGTGGTGATAGTACATGCTGTGGCAGAGGTGAGGATCTATGTAGTTAGTAGAGAAAGCCATTTGTTGAGAATAACTGGGGTGGATGGGTGGGATTCGAGATTTGCACTTTAGACCCCCTGTGGTTTTCATTCCCGTCGGGTGTTATTTGTACGCGCACACGCCTATTGGTTCGCACGGTCGTATTGATTGGTTGACCAATTAGAACGCGGGTTATTTCGGGAATGAAAATCCTAAGCAGGTTTCTGATTGGCTACCCTTTTAAAAGTCATTTTGCTTGTACAATTTGTTAAATGATAGATTACTATATTAACTCGTTTAGTTACCTTTGACGAACTTGAATAGTTTTAGTCTTATTTAAAGCTTAAATTAAATAATACTATTTTATCTAAACAGCTGATTTTATTCTAAAACCTTTGCTTATTAGCATGAAGCAATCTAAATAGTTTAAAATTTCTTATTTTTGTTAAACGTTGACAATAACTCGCCTAATCACATTTTTTATGTCTATGTTCCTCTCACGTTACTAATATCTTCAAAATCAAAACGATACTTTCATATTTTAGTCAGCTTATAGTATTTCGCTTGACGCGTAATTGCATTTACTATGGGAAACAGGATAAATAGCCACCAGAATAATTATTTACAATGAGAAATACCTTCAAGAGACCAGACGTGTTTTTTCACATTAATAATATTAAATTATCAATCCCACGGCTTGTTAAGTGAAATTGGTGTAGCAATCATTTGTTTTTTTGAAATCAATAATTCCAAAACACTTATTGTAAAGCATTGTAACTTTGCAATCTAGTGCGAACAGTAGGACAGTAGATGATCCACGGTACAGAAGAAAGTTGACTCTGTTAATGAACTGTATCCTTTCATCACCAGGACAGCACCAGCCATGATGTAGTAGTTAAGAAATAATAACGTCTAAGCCAGTTGCCAAGCCTAACAAATAGACCTCAATAGAAACCACGATCGACAATATTTTGATCATCTACTGTTTAATGTGTTTGGATTTTTCACCAAATACCAAAAGATTAAGGGCTAATTTGGGAAATTCGTGATTGGCTGCGCCAATCCCTCAAACCCCCCCCCCCCCCCCCCCACCCAGAACTAATATATCACCGAATATTGCAGACCACAATGATCACTAGTCACAATTTAGGCTCATCGGAAATTCAAAAATAAATGTTCAAATTCCCTCCCCCCCCACTTTGGATAAATTCCTCGTCGAAGTCGTACTAACAATACACAAAGAACATAAAGCTTTGTCCTGATCGTTTCGTTTGTTTCATCCACTGTGACAATAACTGCATAGGTAAAATTGGGGAAACAAAATTTGGCACGATCCACTTCTTTTCTGAACATCTATAACTTTAAATGAGCAAAAAATAATTAAATTTTCAGAGGGGTTTTGTAATGAAATAAACAGAACTGGATCATTTCACAATTTCATGCGTTTAGGCATTTGCCTATGTTTAAAATGTGTACAAAAGATTTTAGTATTGTCATTGGTAATAGGAGTAAGTTCCCTTTGTAATTGATAACACCGCTTGCCAGAATTCGTCCTGGTGCAAAGAGTTTGGTTATCTATCGAGCCGACTTTGATATATTCCGTTCTGAGTTTGATAGCCTACCCTGTAGTAGAACTTGTTTCCTTTGTCAACCCGAACAAGTGTAGTTGATATAATAATTTAAGGGTAAAAGCTCTTCTTATTCTTTTTAAATTGTTCTCAATAAGTCAAAGCTTACGAACATTTATTTATTTATTCATGCCAAATTGCAAGCATTTGATAGTTATCATTACCTCCTTACCTGACTTCAGACTTCACAGAGAGGAGGAAATACCAAAGTGAAAAAGTCTAGATGAGGGGGGGGGGGTGGAAACAGAAGAGTGTTTCAATGATATAAAAGAGACAGACATAAGGGTAGAAAATGGTGAGATGAGTACTGCGGAAGGGGTCGAATATGACATACAGTGGGATCATGGTAGTTTGAAGTCAGAAGTCAACTTCCGGTTAATAGACTTTGCCGTATGAGTATACGTTGCCTAGATTGCACCACGTGGAGGTAAGTCTATCACACACCCCACGCATACAAGCATAAATTGTATTAAGCCTGCTAATTTGGGGGTCTCAAGATATGAACAAGTCGACCCCAGTGATAGGTTACTGATCATGCATACTAATTGCTCAGCAAAATTAGCAAAAATGTTCTATAAGCTGATCATTCACAACATACAAATCATCAAAATTTCACCTATTGCCAAAGATGAAGGCAATACGATTTTGTTTCACTGGTGGTGAACTTAATTACCCACCAGTCGGTCATTAATCAAATTTAACCTGTTACAAGTTCTTGTCATGGGAAAGGTCTTTTCGGGGTACAAATCATTCGATTTATTTGTCTGAGGCCACTTCGTCTTTAAATTCGATAAACCCGAAAATTTTAAATTATCCACACACCCCCTCCCCCTATTCCAAGAGCTTCAATTACATCCCCCCCCACCCCCCCCCCCAACCCCCCCCNAATTACACCCCCCCCCCCCCCCCCCCCCAACCCCCGCCTCTCCACTCTTTTCGTCCAACGTTTGGCGTGTCCGAGATCGGATAAGTTAGGATGAAGCGGATTATCTGCGTGAGATATGGCATATGTGCATTGGAAAATTAGATTATTTGCCCAATTAGGTCAAGACAAGAACAGATTGTGGGGGGACGAATGTGGGGGTGGGGGTGGGGGAGGGAGGGAAGTGAGGTAGGTCAAGACACGGATCATTATTTGACCTTATTTTTAACAACTTATAATAACAAACATAAAATGAATCTGTTATAAACATAATTTGAGACTTTATTTCAAAATCCATTATTTAATTATCATGACGAAATATGAAGAATAGGAAGGTAATATAAAGAAAGTGCGATTGGATAGAAAAGAACAGAAACCTCTAAACGTTAAAATAATCATAAACTATTGAAGTTTTAGAGTAACTAAGAAGTTGTCATTGTGTATACTCAACTTTTCATCTATTAGGTTGGCAACTAAGTCATTGCCGATTTCAAATAAGAAGGCAAATTCGGAATTTTCGTTTAAAAATATAACTTTATTCAATTAGATATTGGCCGTTCTTGTCGATGACCTTTTTCCATCTTTCTGGCAGAGTCAAAATTCCCCGTTCGTAAAATGTCTGGTCTTTGCTATTAAAAAACTGAATTAGGTGTGATCCGACATCATCCGCGTTGTTAAAAATTTTACCATTTGAAGAGTTTTGCATGGAACGAAACAAATGGTAATCCGAAGGCCCAAGGTCAGGGCTATATGGTGGGTGTGACAAAACATCCCAACCCAGTTCCAATAATTTTTGCCGAGTAACCAAATATGTGTGGGGCCTTGCGTTATCATGATGGAAAACAACACCCTTCCGATTTGATAATGCCGGCCGCTTATCTTCAATTGCATCCTTCAGTTTTTCGAGTTCTTCAACATACACATTTGAATTTATCCTTTGGTTCTGCGGCATGAGTTCAAAATACAAAATTCCTTTGTGATCCCACCAGACTGACAGCATAATCTTTTTTTGGTGAATCTCTGCTTTTGATACTGTTTGAGCTGGTTGATCTTGCTTCACCCATGATCTCTTGCGAGTAACATTGTTATAAACTATCCACTTTTCGTCGCCAGTAACTAGGTTCTTCAGAAATGGATCATTCTCATTCTCATTGCGTTTCAGTAGCGGCGAATCACAGATGCTAATCCGTTGCGTCAAATGAATTTCCTTTAACTGGTGAGGGATCCATAAATCAAGTTTCTTGACATAACCAAGGGTTTTTTCATTTTTTTTCAATGCATGTATGCGACACATTGAGCTTCTCTGCAATATCTCGTGTTGTGCTGTGACGATTTGAATCGATAATGGCCTTGATATGGGTTTCATCCACTTCGACTGGGCGGCCAGATCGTTGTGAATTTGTCAATGAAAAATCACCGGAACGAAATCTTTCAAACCAATTTCGANACTGCCTTTCTTTTAAGGCTTCATCTCCATATACGGCACATAACTTCTTTTGTGCTTGCGATGCGTTCTTGCCTTTTCGGAAGTAATACAATAAAATGTGTCGGAAGTGAACGTCCTGTTCTTTCATTTTTAAATTGGGATAAAAACAAAACTAAAGGACTAAACAAAAAATTTTTTACTAATTAACCTAGAAGCCCATACAGTAAGAAAAAAATATAGGTTAGATGCTCTGGCCACGTTAACAAAACAAAAGAAAGTATAGAGTGAATCTGTCAACAAAAACGGCAATGACTTAGTTGCCAACCCAATATATAGTCTTCACTGCCATGCAAAATTTATTTATATCAGATGGCAGGCGTTTTGTTAGTTATCATTAGCCCTGGAGCTGACTTCGGTGCTTCACAGAGAGGAGAAGGGACATCAAAGTGACAAAAAGTCGAGATGGGAGACAGAATAATGATTCACAGAGGTAAAAGAGATAGACAGACATAAAGGCATAAAACAGGTTAGAGTATTGTGAAAGGGGTCGAATATGACATAAGTCGGGTCATGGTAGTTTGAAGTCAGAAGTCAACTGCCGGTTAATAGACTTATTTGCCGTATAAGTATACGTTACCTAGGTTGCACCATGTGGAGGTAAGTCTATTGCTCACCCCAATCATTAACAGGGATTTCGCCAGCAATTCCGCCAATAGGGCCTAGCCGGCTTGGCTTAGTGACACAAACAGCCAAACCTTGGATGAGAAATTCAGGTCTGCCAAAGTGGAAGCGCATCATTGTAATCCAAGAATGCTGTGAAATACGGATCTTTTCGTTTACCATATGCTCAAGTCATTGGTTTTTAAAGCTTGATTGAGGTGAATAAAACAATCTAACCTTCAAATAAAGCGTGAAACAGTGTATTTCCGTTTAATGTTTAATTTTATGAATGTGGTAAATGCCTGTCTATTCCTTGTCTTATTCCTTTTATCTCTTCGAGAGTCATTGATATTTCTGATGGATTATTAAGTCAATTTAGCTAAAAATAGGCAATTAACGCTAGTATTAAATATTTGATTTGGGTGTAAAAATGCATAGTTTTAAAGCCTACATAGGAAGGATGGCAAAGTGGGTATTTCTCACGAAAAATGGAGACATCTTTGGGGCTTGGATTTGCTATTTGCATTTCCTTATTCAAGGCATCACAAGGCAAGCTGAGAAGTGCATTTCCGTTGGGGAACTGAAAGTTGCAAGACAACTGAAGAAAGGTGCTCTAATTTTCAAGAATGGAAATTGGAATTTTTGTGAGGGTTCATGGTCCCATATTTCAAGATCTAGGTCAAAGTTTTCTGATACAAAAATAAAGCTAACATCGATGTTTCAATAGAGTGTTACACTGATATAAGGTATTACTTTTAACATTAAAATTAGCTTTATTTTTATTTCAATTTTGATTAGTTGAAATAAAGTAAACAAAGGATTCCCAAAGATTTCCTTAAAATCATGATCATTATTAATTTACTCCTTTTTGGTAAAAAGTGTTAACGCACTTCGTGTTCATTTGGGCTGTGTTCAATCCACACAGTTTGGGAATATGGATTATCGATTTGCATTCATATCTCTTCCGATAAATCCAAATTCACCTGGTGAATCTGAAGGTGGGGCCATTACAAGGCCGCAGGTGTCGATACATGGTTCTTGTTCACTTCCATGCTTCCTTTGCCGTTACGCAATATACTTCGGTCAGTCTTTCTGATTTCGAAACAGTACCCCTACGAGTTAACTATGTCATTAATTCATCCACAGGCCTGGGAAAGCGTGTCCTCTTACAATAAGAGCCGTAAAAGAGGATGGACCGAAGACTTGAATTTGAGGAATTCGATTAAACATGGAAAAAGGGAACAATTTTCACCAGCTTGAATTTGTTTAATCCATCCCTTCACTTTTGAATGCGTAACTAAGCGACATCAAAATGCCTAAAGATAAAAAAGATCGATTATTTGAGCAAAATTAATAACAATTTATGTTGTCTAGCTCAATTTATGGTCTATTTCTCAGTGAAATATTATTAACTAAAGATATTTCAAGTCATACAATCAAAAACCAAATAAATGGTATAACAGGCAAGAGGGCCAAACTATGAAACATTCTGTATGTACAGGCGAAACTAAGCAACTAAGTAACAGGCAACCGATGGACTTAACTAGATGATTTACTGCGCATAATAATTTGATTTCGGTAAAATGAAAGTGTAAGATCGAGAGTGCACTTCGAACGAGCAGAACAAGGTAAGCAGAAACTGACGATCACCGGTTTTGTAACAGACATTTTGTTTGTGTTTTAGAGGCAAAACCCGAGATATGAGAAAAAGCGCGTACAAATTGCTGTTCATGGTTAGTCAACTGAAACTATGTGAAAATAAACAAAATAATCTCAGACACTACCCGAAAATTGCACGACATTCTTGGGCAAAACCTAAAGTACCTTTTTTCAACAAATTTGCATTTTCGAAAGTATTTGTTTGAGCTAATGGTTAATGTGGAAAGGAAAGAAGATCTTGTCAGCGAGGAGATTGACAAGAAAAGGTTGAAAAGACGCGGCTCCTGTCGATCAAGCTTCTTCAAAAATACTACGCAGGTTCTCACAAAACGGGAATCGATGAATAATGAAAATTTTGAAGCATTTTTTATTACCTTCTCACAAAAATTATTATCCTAACGAGGATTGCGCAGATATTACTAAATCGATTGATTTCCATTTGAGTCTGTTTAGTGTTTGCCAAATAAATTAAACATATATGATTTAGATGTAGGTTGTTTATACTAGCACCTCAAAGGTGACACGTTCTTTTAATATGTAGTTTACTTTACTTTGCCACATTAGGTAATAAATAATTCGAATAAACGACTTCAGTGCGGTTATTAATTAATAAGAATATTTTAATACGTGCAAATTCACCAATCATATCATATCCTATTTCATGTCACCACAAAATTTAATAATCTTACATAATGATAAAGACCGATTTTAAGCTTTGATTTAGGCATATTTATTTGCTTCCAGCTTTACAAGTATATACAAGCTTACTAATAACTAAACAAGTAAACAACATATCCAGTTTTTAGAATTCTAACTCCAGTTTCTTTGTTCTACAACACGCACTACAGTATACATATTTTAAGCTTTAGCAATTCCAGATCAAAAGGTTACCTCGCGGATATAACCCTATGGTCTCTACTATTTCATGATTAATTTTATTATGAAAATAAAGATGCGAACTTACCTGTCAGTGAAGTTTGCAAGACTATGAAGCTATTAGGCTGATTTAATCTTTTGACAACCATATTTTCAGTATCTATTCAACTTCTCATTTGTTAAATTTCAGTAAATTTTAGGTTTAAAAATGGCTAGAAAGAAATCTTGAACTTTTGGCGGTTACGTTGTCAACGCGGGTTAATATTAGGAACACATATGGCACTGGTTTACAACGAGTAATATCTGTAATTCTAAAATGGCCAAATTAATTTTTACTTTTGAAGTTGCTCATTCACTTGGTCATGCCCAGCAGTTAATTAGCATGACTCTATTAATAGAACATTAGTTGAAAAAAGAAAGAAGAAATTAAAAAAATTAAAAGAGTGAATAGAATATATTAAATAAAACATAAAAGGTTTGAAAAATTTTTAAGAAAAACGATACTAATAATGTAAGTAATTTTGCTCTAAATGATTGAATGTTGTCATGGGAATGTGCGCAAAAAGATTTGTAGGGCATTCCGCTCTAATCGATTGCGTGTGAAAGACCATCAGGTATCTGAACATCTTACTAATTTAGGCTGTAACACTTTCTCTATACTTTGAAACAACTTATTATGTTGTCCTCTTCTTTATACAATCTTCGTATTTTTTTAAAACTTTAATGCTTATTCTATTATGTATGTGGTTATATTTTGAAACTTTTAATTTTGGATTGTTTGTAGACAACGTAAATTGTTGTTTTTTTAATATTTAGGTTGTTTCTTCCACATGTAATGTCGAACCACTCGTCACAGGCCTTTTCGGAACTCGACTCTGTTAGTACGTGCTTGATAATTTACCCTTAAAATTTTGCAGATGATGTGATACAGGTTATTTCTGGCGATGGAAGATTCGATCACAGCCATTCCCACAGCCACAAATGTCGACACCATCACCATAATCATTGCCACAAAAGCGAAAAAGATGAAGTAAAATCTCAGTCTGAAGACATATTGCGACATCTCAAATCTTTCTGGATTGTCGTTCCTTTTATATGCCTTTTTATTATGAAAGAAGCAGTTGTTCATTCCACAGGTTTATATTTTCCCTAATTTAGTAACCCCGTTCAGGTGTTTGGGTTTTGGTCTCTCTTTGTGTCACATCACTCTACCTCAATTCACGGTTAAAAGGCGCGACCCAAGGCGTAAGCGGCCAAATTTTTAATAAAAAATCTTCTAGTTTGAACCTCCAATTTATGCCTTTTTAACATCGATATTTATTTGTGGTACCGTTTGTTTGTTCTTCTATATTCTTCATTTTCGTAGAAATGAAATTCACTTGGGGTAAGTGAAACTCTTTGGTGACCTAAAACAAATATTATATGGCCAACTAGAGTTTAATGTCACCCTTTTTTAGATTGTTTTGTATCCCTAACAAGATACCTAGTGAGGATTGGATTTCTCTTCTATGGGCTGTGATAATTGTGGATTTTAGTCTTAAAATTTTCACAATTTTCCTCAAATCTCTCGTGGTCTTTCTAGCCTCTCATCGACTCTTTCAAATCTCCACACAAGTGAGTCTCGCATGATCAATTCATTTACAAATTATTACAGACAATTTAGTTGTCTTCTATGTCAAAAACCGGAACTTTCCACTTTTCATTTTGAGGGACTTGAGGTTACTAAATAATTTTAGAGGGACGGTTTCCGTCGATTAATTTCAAAGTTTGAGCATTTGCTTCTCGGTATTTCTTCTCTTAACGCATTGTTTTTAGTAAAAAAATCAACCAAATTAGTCAGCATTTGAGGGTTTGGTAGTATTTGCTGTTTATTATAGACATCCAAGACATTTTTCTTCTGCATATTACTACCATGCTTCTAGCACTCATGCATATTTGGTGGTATGGATTCAAATGCCTCAACTTTTACTGACCAGGGGACTGCCCGAGTTTGAAAGGAACCTCAATACTTTTTAAATGTTATAACCTCGTGCAATTTGGCTGATGAGTACATCTCGACAAATATACCTGAATAACAAAACCGGTTTTGCACAATTTGGTTCAATTAGCTGGCCGAGTTTCGAATCCACATATGTGCATTTCACGGATATTTGTACAGATTTGCTACCTCAGGAGATGAAGTGGGCAGAGTTTATGGGTTGAGAGAGAGAGAGCGAGATTTAACCAAGTAACCGATTTTTTGCTCAGCTCAAAGTGTATATTTGTTGACTCACAGTTAATGTCATCATACAAGAAAATTTGTTTGAGCATTACCAAGCTCAAATTACCAACACGCTTATATCCAAAAATGGTTTTCTTGTCGGGTCAAATGGAGGTCAGAGTGGTGGAGCTCAGATGGCTGCATTAATGGTTGCTCTTTTTCTCATCGGAATATTTCCTTACCTCCTCTTCTGTCTCCTTGAAACGTGTTTGGGCGTGTTTGGAGCCAATTAATTAATTAATTAATTTGCTTATTAAGAAGTTCGTGTAGTTTAGGAAAACGACCCCACGCCGTACCTTTGGATGCGCAGCTATTTCATGTGGCATTTACTAAGTAGTCTTTAGAAAAACACTCAATTCACAGGAAGAAAAAGAATTTATTCGTATTAGCTATGGAGTAAAGCTAAGATGACTAAATTGGATCAGAAGTTAGTATTAAGACAAGTTCCATTATTTTTAAAAGTGCTGTTCCAAATAATCTTTTATATGAAGGGACATAAAACCTATAAGGTGCATGAAAACTGGAATTAAGGATCGATGGTTAGAATTACTTCATAAGGGTGAGAGGATGCGAGAATATTACCTAGTGGTTGAACACCTTTCACGCATCTTGGAAGAACGGGCAAATCGTATTCTATGACACTTATCACGAACACCCTGGGGGCTCTGATCTTGCCAAATGGCCTGTGGCTCGTCTTCTCTGCTCGCCTCTATGTGGCTGTCTGCTTTGCCAGCCAGATTTCGATCCTCCTTGTGACGTGCTTTGTGGCTTGTCATCCGGAAACAATGTCATAAGTAGACAACCTTCTAGAGGTTACTTTACGAAATACATGAGCCAGAGCTCAAATTTGATCAATTTCATTGTTTCTTTTCTTTTGTAGCAGGTTAAGATTAAATTCTTTACGTAGAAATGCAAATTCTTAGCTGTGGCGCTACCGTGTGTGGCATTGGGGGCAAACGAACAAATTGGTAGCTATTAAGATGGATTGGACAAATGTGTATGCATGCATGGCCTAGCGAATTTAATTACGCTATTGGTGAGCCAGAAAGGTGAATTAACGATAGCGCAAGATGGGTATCGCATTTTAGACTTTGCTAAGTTTGCAATTACTAGGTTATCATGCAGAATTCGAGTAAATATCGAGGTGTTCTATCTCTATTTTTTGTTGGCTGATAAGCTTGCGCGTATCTCCTGCGCAATATGAACCCCCTTTTCACGAAGGTGTTCATATTACTAGCCATGAGACCTTGGTTGCTATTTCTCAATCCACACTCTACCTTGTCTTTGTTTGTAAACGTCCTTCACAGATTGCTTATTTTCAATATGATCAATTTTCCAATTGCGTTCGTTGTTGTTGGTTGGGTTTGTTTACTCTCTGTCATCTGACCAGTATTTTCCAAAGGTCAGATCAACAATTCGGTGATTTAGTCACAGCTGTTTAATTTCAATAGTCCACAATAATGCGGAAAAAAATATGCCTGTCAATTGGGGACTTAAATGTCAAAGGTGATGCTCCATTCAATTTTTCAATGATTATTGTTTAATAGTTTGCTTAATGAGACGTATACTGTTTCACATTCTGAAATTCGAATCTTTCCCACCATCTCGAGTTCTTCCTAACTCTTTGTTCATTTATGATGGGCTGTCTTGCGTTTCAAAGGTGGAAATCATTAGTGCTATCTTATATTAATCTTGGCGTATAGATAATATTAACATAGGAGAGCTCTTTAAATTGACCTTGAATGCTCTATCATGGAATCAACTTGGAATTGGTTGACAGCATGTCTTAAATTTGGACCCCTCTGTAAATTATCTTAATTAATGATTCAGTAAGAACACTGTTAGTCCTGTATGATGGAATACCAGAAATCTATTCGGATTCAGGAAAATTGAGGACTAACAGTCTAAAATTGAAAAGCAGAACTCTACTTATATACATTTGAGTATTGGATAAGTGATTGGCTGCCTGATTAACCAATTATTTGAAGTGATGTCTTCCCCACAGGGGTTGATGCATATCCAGGTGAGAGTTTAGAAAATCGATCGAATCGATAATCTACCGCATGACAAATGAACTTGATGGAATGGACAATAAAAAATCGATTTGGCTTCTCGAACACTGCAATTTTGATTTGCTTCCATTACTCCTTTTAGGAAGTGAATTCCACACACAGCTATTGCGTCACAATCTTTATTCAATGTATTCGATTATAAAAAGCCTCATCATTGTCATCAGACACCCCTACACTTCAGACCGTAGGTTCAGCTCGCATTTTTAATATATTTTCAGTAAATGTAGAGAATACTTATAACTAAACGCTGTTTTTTACACTTCACAAATAAATGGACGTATGTAGGCTTAGATATGTGATAAATGATTGGCTGCCTGATTAACCAATTATTTACAGCGACGGCTTCTCCACAGGTGTATGTGTGTGTGTTTGTGTGTGGAAATCCAATCGAATCGATGTTTCAGTGGATAGGATATGGAGATTGCGAACGGTTCTTGATTGCATTGCAGTCATTTGGCTAGGTGTCCTAACAGTAATTGTATGGTTACAGTAGCAATATACGAATTTTTCCTTTGAATTTCGGTATTCTGTCCCATTCTGTTCACTATGTACATCAAGCACTCTTCTACGGGTATTCGTAATTACCTTAATGCATTATATTCAAATTTCATGATGCCATAAAATGAACAAAAAGACATCATTTCCTTCTTTCTGGCCATTTAAGTCCCTGTATGCAACAGTAATGTGGCATGTCGAATGCCAATGGGAAATCGCAGATTTTAAAACAATATTAAGGTGTTATTTACTCTTTAAACAATGTATATGGCCGTGTCGCAAAATTTCCGCTTTCATTTGCAACTCTTTCCTATTGGTCTTCTTATTCTTCAACCTCCTTTTTTTGGAAAAGCCTGCTCGTTCCTCTATCGCATTTCAAAGTCGTTTTTCTCTTAGAGTACACTATATCGATCTGGAAAGGTGCTAATGGTGGAATGAGAGGTTCAGTGAGTATGGGTGATGTGGTAGAACCTCCCAATTGTCATGTCAAATAATTTTCCCTTTTCTGTCAAGTTAACCTGGACGCGCTAACCTTTTACTTTCTTATTTAACCTTGGTAATTAACTCTTAGCACCTCGTAATGGGTAATTCCACCTTCTCACCAAGCACAAAGAAGAAGTTTCTTATAAGTCCGTTCCGTCTTGGCTTGGGAGATGGAATGGCTTGAGAAGGCTGACATTCTACTGTGATGAATTAATTTTTTGTTAATAGAGTGGATTTAAATGATTCAAGAGCGCAGTTAATGGATAGTTTAAATCAGCGTCTGGACACCTGAATCTGGAGTTCTGATGTTAAGTATTGATTTATGCTCCGATGTACTTGGTTAATTTGATTTTAGGTTGGAGTCATCAAGCTTATTTCAGGAGATATTGCGGTCTTGTAGTTATCCACCACAACACTCGTCGATTGACGCCTTCTACTGACTTCAGTTTTGGGCTGCTAACTGCCGAAGTCGTCGTGGGTGGTGAAGAGTCTACTCCACAAAATGTTGTCAACTTGTTGCACATATTTTTTTTTGTTAGACATTAGAAAAGAGGCTGGATATTCTTGCCTCGTTGAGTTATGTTGGATGTTCTGTTGATCAGAATGAGAATGGTTGGCCTGTGTACTCGGTGTTTTCATTCAAGACTAGTAAGAAGAAGTCACGTGATTTACTGTATTGCCAAACTGGTTGTTTTGGAATTGACCTTCTCATAGCATGACACTACGTAGACCAACCCACATTTTTATCAACGCACTAAAAATATGTCGGAAGGAGCATAGTCCGTCGCTTCATGAGCAAGTTACTTAAGTTTTCTTCTGAGATGTCGCCTACATTATTGGTTAGTGAAATAGAAATCTGGGTAAGCCTTTTTTATGCGTGTAACGGCATTGTCATGACTCAGCATGAAATATGGTTAGTAAATGGTTAGAATTCGCTCTTATAATCCAAGATGGCACAAAACTGCGCTACATTCGCTCGATGTCATTAACCTTAAAAATGGCGCATCTCTTCTACGTTGAGGTTACTCGTAACACGCGCAAAATGCAAAACTTTGCATTAAGCCAACACATTTCCAGGGCAAAGCTCACAAGATCTATTGTTTGCTGGCAATTGACAATTGCGTTGTTAGTGCCCTTTTTTTTAAATAAACAGATTATTTTAAATTTTGCTTTTATTCTAATCTAAAAGGTCTATACAAGAGCTCTGATTGAATGTTGCAATGCCGAACTTCTACTGGCACATTAGATGTTGCCCAGTAAGGTAGTACTCTGACTTCAGTGAACTCAGATTTGGCAGAGCACGCGAGAAAAGGAACAATTTGTGTAATTAAAACAGATTGCACTTTACTAAAACAACTCATTAATTCACTTGCGTGGAGATGATTGGCAGTTGTTATGAGATTGCATTTCTAACCACGAGGGCAGAAATCCAATAATCAGTAAATCAGTACATGATGATTGAGGTCTGTCGAACCTCTTTAAGTGCACCTTGGCTATGATTCGGGTCCCTAAAAATGGCAAATTACGAGAGAGATCCACTTCCCATGTCCTCCTTTATTGGACTCACGGATTTACTTTGAATTCGATATTGATAATGTCATTTTGAGTTTATAAATGCCCCCCCCCCCCGATTTTTTAATATCAAATTAAAGCTATTTTATAGACTTAGCTTTTAAAATTATTTTTTCAAGGCTTCTTAATTGGACTGCATATTTAATGTCTTTTTTTTTAATGGCGCCCCCTATGTTTCCCCTTATTTACGATCCTATTAAATATTACTTGTGATCCCTTCTGTGTCAACTCGTTTTTATTTCTGAAATAAAAAAAAATACTTATCAATTTATCCATATGTGTATGCAAATAAGTGAGAAAGTTAATTTATTTAGAGTGTTGAAGGATAATTTCCAGCTCTATCACCTAAATAGTTACTGTGGCCTTAAGGAAAGGTATTTATTTATTTATATCAAGTGGCAGGCGTTTTAATGGTTATCATTAGCTCTTTAGTTGACTTTCGGTTTCAGAGAGGTGAAGGAACATCAAAGTGACCAAAAGTCGAGTGGTGTGGAGAAAAAAGAGTGATTCACAGATGTAAAAGAGGCAGATAGACACCAAGACAGAGAAAAGGTGAGGTGAGTTTTGTGAAGGGGTCGAATATGGCATACAGTGGGGTGATGGTAGTTCGAAGTCAGAAGTCAACTCCCGGTTAATAGACTTTTTTGCCGTATGAGTATACGTTGCCCAGGATGCACCACGTGGAGGTTAGTCTACCGCACACCCCACTTTAAGGAAAGGTCAAATTCAATAATTTATAAGAATTCCAAAGTCCACTTTGAAGAGGGTTTTCCAAAACCTATCTTGGAGAAAGAGGGGTATTCGATAGACTTACCTCCACGTGTTGCACACTGGGCAACGTATAGTCATACGGATAAAAAGTCTATTAACCGCCAGTTG
>UZAE01013348.1:9589-23422 GCA_900617975.1 Rodentolepis nana | reverse complement strand
GGGGAGGGAGGGTGGAACAGAAGTGTAATTCAAAGATGTAAAGGAGACAGACTTGAAGGTAGTAAGAAAATGAGGTGAGTACTGTGAAAATAGTCGAATATGACATACAGTGAGGTGATGGTAGTTTGAAGTCAGAAGTCAACTGCCAGTTAATAGACTTTTTGCCGTATGATTATACGTTGCCCAGGGTGCACCACGTGGAGGTAAGTCTATCGCACACCAAACGATTTAAGTATTACTCATTAAAGGCAATTATTAAAAATGGCCCTAATTAAAAATTATTTTCTTTTGAATTAATATAACAAAGTATAAAAATTTTAGTATTGGCTTCTGCCGTTTGAAAGCTCTTCTAAAATGAAGAATAGAGTTAGATAATGAAATATGCGAAAAGTATTTTCCTATAGAAATGCAATAACCATGCGTCCATGAAATGATTAGGACAGTGAATCTCAAATAGGCGATCAAGTGCCTTTCTTTCCAGTCCACATAGAAAATTGGTAATTTTATCAAACAAGTGTATTTAATTTGGTTGGAAATTATTATGATGAATCATAATTGGTGCCAAGTCAGATCGACAGGGCCGCGTGGTTCGATAAATACCTTAATTCAGGTCACAGTCAAGGAGATCTTGTTTATCTTGTCTCTGATCGACTGGAGGACAAATTAACATTTTTTATATCAAATGGCAGTCTTTATGATATTTATCATTAGCCCTTTAGTTGTCTTCAGGCTTCACAGAGGGGAAAGACTAATTAACGTAAAATGATGAGTTCTGTGTGAATGCGAAGGTTTTAAGATAATTTACACTAAATGACAGACTTTATGATAGGCATCATAGGCTGTGCGATAGACTTACTTCCACGTGGTAGAGCCTGGGCAACGTATTCTCATACGTCAAAAACGTCTATAGACTGGCAGTTAACTTCTGACTTTAATCTACCATGACTCCATTGTATTTCATATTCGACCACTTCCACAGTACTCATTTTACCTTTTCTCTGCCTTTGTGTCTGTCTGTCTCCTTTACATCTGTAAATCAATCTTCTGTTTCTCCCTCTCCACTTTTGTGACTTGAATGTTCCTCCCCTCTGTGAAGCCCGAAGCCAGCTAAAGGGCTAATGATGCCTATCATTTATTTATTTCAAATGGCGGGCTTTATGGTACTTATCATTAGCCAAAAGTCAAGAAGGTGATAAGAGATGAGTGATTCATTGATGAAAAGAGACAGACACAAATTTAGAAGAAAGTTAAGGTGAATACTGTGGAAGTGGAGGAATATGACATACATTCTCATCATGGTACTTTATAGTCAACTGCCGGTTTACAGACATTTTAGCCGTATGGGTATCATTGTCCAGTGTGCACCACGTGGAGGTAACTATATCACGCACCTGGGCTTTAAGTTAACCAAAACTTGATTTTATTATCATGATGTTATGATACATTTATCAAGTCGGGATGGCATTAACGTATCGATTGAACTATAGTGAACAAAGGATCTGAACCGAAGTAATTACAACAAAAAATCGACTGTTTGAATTGAGTTTATTGGTTATTTAACTCAAGTAGAAAGTTTTGCTAAACAAAATATTCACTCCCGAAACAGGACCTGCAATCAGTATTTCGATTGAAGGTCTTGGGATACCGGAGTTGTAAGAGTATTTTCGAATGCGTCGACGAGAGCAAGTTTTCTCAAAGGTTATTCAAAGAGACAATTTTTGAAAAGTGAGACATAAATTGTAGAGGGCGTTATGATACTGACGTTCTAACCAATAATATGAATCAATAAGATTTCAAATAGCAACATATTTAGACAAAAGGGAATTAGATCATAATCGTACTGAGGGATAATGGTCGCCTTGAAGGTACCAATTACTGGCACCAATAGACGAGTTATTAATATTAGTACTCATTGAAAAGGTAGAAAATAACAATACAATTTGCTTCAAAATTTGCTTCGATATTCATAAGATGTATAAATATTTATTTATTCATATCAAATGAGGTTATCATTAGCCCTTTATTTGACTTCAGGCTTCACAGATGGGAAGGAACATCAAAGTGAAAATAAGTCCAGAAGGGGGGAGGACAGAAGAGTGTTTCAAAGACGAAGGTAGAAAAAAGGTGAGGTGAGTACTGTGGTAGATGCCGAATATGACATACAGTGGGGTGATGGTAGCTTGAAGTCAGAAGTCAACTGGCAGGTAATAGACTTTTTACCGTATGAGTATACGTTGCTCAAGGTACACCCTGAGGAGGTAAGTCTATCGCACACCCCAGATGTGTAAATATTAAATGATTTTCAGTTGTGAAGTAGTTCTGAGGTGCATTATCGACCATTTCACTACCCCTAAACCATCTGACGTCTCGAAGCAATTTTCGATCTGATACACAGTGATCTTAGTACTAATAGATAAGTTGAGATTGAGGTCAATTATTCCATTGCACTGTGGGTCTAGCAGATTTCATTTTTGGATGGTGCAATAAATTTCAGGATGGAACGGCTTTACAACGAATAAATAACCTCTCAACCTGATGATTATGACATAAATAAAGCTAAAACCATCTAAATAGGCATTCATAATATAAACCAGTGATCAGCCACTGTGCATTCAATCTGAATAAAAAGAATTAATTAATTCAGGATAATGCGATCAACCTGCGAAAGGGACCATTGTGAAGGCCATTTCAATTCTCTGTTTCCTAGATTTATTAACCAATAGAGGAATTGGAAAATGAATGAAAGTATAAGCATAAAGTGATGTAGCTTTTACCTTTGCCTTACCATTTATTTCATTCTACCAGTGACGTCAATATTTATGTTATCATTCCTCTTGGGTCATTTCTGCTTATGTTAAAGCAGTAAAACTGGAGCAATCAATTTCAAGTGACTTAATTTCAGCCAGCTCCATTTGCACCCTATTGTTTTGGGCCAGCTTTGCAGATGCATGCATACTCCATTTAGAACAATTGCCACCATTTCGGGTTTTATTCAGAGTCCAATTTTTGCCCTCTAAACCACGTTAGCCTACATGAACACTTTTGTATGTCAAATGCATTAGTAAAAGGCATCAGTGATTATTGCAAATACGCCTGAAGTAGTTTGCATCAGAATTGATCAGCGAGGCTTTCCAGCCACGTGGTGGGATCCGCTTGCTAGAATATCGTTTGAATAGAAAGTTCCTTTTCAAGCATCATTCGACAAGTGAAATGTAGTTCTTTGCTTCGAAGCCTATAACCATTCTCTTTCATTCCCAAAGTAGTTGTGAGTTTGGAGCACTAGTATGGAAGTAGACATCTACCCGTGGAAATTATAAGAACTGCGAATTTGGAGCCGATTTCTTCTTAGTGTCATCGTGACCGACACGAAAACGAATTGATGCCTTGATGCTACAAGAAGTGAAAAGATGGAGTAAACGGGGGTTCAAGGCTGACCAATTTGATTAGCAGAAGGCCTTGACGTTGCTCAGAGAGAGAACACAAAATATTTCATGTTTACACTTTGATAGGCAATGGAAATAGGCTACCTGAAGGAGGTGGAAGTCAAAACAATGTTACCCGTAACACCACGTCATTAAAGACGTTAACTCCTATCCATTCGGGGTGTGCGATAGCTGACCTCCTCGTATAATCATACGGCAAAAAAGTCTATTAACTGGCAGTTGACTTCTGACTTCAAACTATCATCACCCCACTGTATGTCATATTCGGCATCTACCACAGTACCCACCTCACCTTTTTTCTACCTTTGTGTCTGTCTCTTTAGCATCTTTGAAACACTCTTCTGTTCAATCCCCCTCTCGACTTTTTCCTCTTTGATGTTCCTTCTCCTCTGTGAAGCCTGAAGTCAACTAAGGGGCTAATGATAACTGTCAAAACGCCTGCCGTTTGATATAAATAAACAAATAAATAAATAAATAACTCCTATCCATTCTGGATGCTTAGTTGGCAATACTTAAGTAATTATATACGTGGCACGGGAATAAGATGGAGTGGGTAGGGCTTGAAATTGAGCTTTTAGTCCACGTTACGAAAAGTTCGATGTAAGAATTTGAAGAAAAAGAAGAAGACAGGAAATGAGAAAAGACAAATTTCAATACAACGAAATAGGAATCGAGATTCAAACATCCTCAAATCTTCATCTCAATATACGCCCTTGTTGCGATGATTTCATCTTCGACACATTAGTTTTTATAGCTCACGATAAACTATTTTGCTATAGGAAGCACAATTTGATTTCGGAAGCACAAATTCGTCAGAAACCTCTAATAGCAAAGTGTCATTCACAGCTCTCTGCAGCCATTAATTCATAAAGTTTAATAAATTTTTATTACTTTTATTAAATTAGTAAAACTTTCCACCTCATTTCTTAGGAGGACAATTTTCGTCAGTTGTGTCGCAGAATAAAAAGTATTTCGCTTGTTGTATTTGCCAAAGGCAAAATCTAAGTTCTAAGCTATTTCATTGACAAAATTTTTGTGACTTTATATCCAGCAGGCAACTTATTTTTATTCAAATTGACTATTAAAGATTGCACAGTATAGCGAAGTCGAAAACTTTGCTATATCCTTAAGAATTCTTAACAGGTTAAATTAAAGATTATGCTATTCATGAATGTGTTATCTACACAAATGGAAATATCAGAGACAAGTTATTTCCCACTTTAGCTTTAATGTCACCTAAGGATACTCATACAATGCTATCAAATTTTCCATTTTCAGCAGTCCAAAAATAATTTAAACAATATTTGTATTAGTAGACATGAAATAATAAATCTTTTAGATGAGAATGAGAGATAAACAATTTATATTGAATTACCAATCAGAAGCAAATTTTAAGACTTACCAATTGATGTTGAATAACTGCTTCAAATAGCCAATAGGGGTTATGCTTCTGGTGCCCCCAATTTATGCGAAGAGTATAAAGGAACGGTCATTGTCGACAGGAAAACAATCATGAAGTGGTTTTTGAAGTTTTTTGTTTTAACCTTGCTTTTTGCATTTATACACGCCCAACTTGATGAATATGGAAGGGTGCTTTCCAAGGAAGCGTTAAAAACTATTGCTAAAAACATAGCTACAATAATAAAAGGATTGGATGACAAAATTGGCGACGATGCGCTGCTGAAGAAGATTATGGGCTTCAAATTTATCCAAGAGACATACATACACATGCCTAAAAGGATGATCAACAGACTGTGGATGGAATCAGCAAGTATCGACAAGATGTTCGTCTTTCTAAAACCTAAAACTCTGTGGTTTGTCTATCACAATAGAATATTCATAAAGAGCATGAAAAAACGGAAAAATCAATACCCCAAGGTTGTGGAAATGATCGAACATTATCGGTATGGACGGATTGATGATGAGGGTAATTGGAGCGAAGAGAAGAAACAAAAGAAACAATCAACAACTACAACTACAACTACAACTGCAACTTCAACTGCAACTCCAAAGCAAACTGAGGCGAATGACGGAAAATTTGAGAACCCTTACAGAATAGTTACAACTCCCCCACCAACACAGCCGGAAATTGGAATCAATGATACTACCAGTCGTGCTCCTTCAGTTGAAGATCCACACGGTAATATTCCTCCACCGGCATTTCCAGCCGATCCCGGTCCCTTCACAGAAGGCATTCGATTGCTACTATTTAAGACCATGCCGGATTTGCATCCAATTGTTGTCAATACCTTGAGCGCATTTGACTGGACCTTTGCGGAGTATGTATTGAACAATGCCATGCATCCGGGTGCAATTATACAAGCAATGACATCAGATACCCTTAAATGGGTCACGGAGCATGTAGCCAACTTTCCTGAGATTCTTGCAGGCTCGGATGGGCAAACAGTGTACAACTTTTTTGGAAAAGTTCCATATCCGTGCCAATTCTTCCAAAGTCTCGCAAAATCTATTCGAGATCAATTGGTATTCAAAAACAACTGGCTTCAATATTGTGAGCCAATTCCCGTAAAAACGACTGCGGTCCCTATACATACCACCCCTCAACCATTATTTAATGAAGAAATCATAGGCATTATTCGCAAGAAGATTCCAAATTTTTCTCTGTTGCTGGAGATTGTGCCATTTGAAAAATTTCAATCCAACAATCCAAAGGCAATTGCATTATTCAAATTGATTCAGAATATTAGTGACGAGGATGCCAAGAAGGCAAATAAACTATTTAATCAATTAACAGCAAAAATGACCAGGCAGGAAGCTGCGGACATTTTCCTTAATGGAATTCGTGAATTTGCCGGTTCATTAACGGTGTACGAATTTATTTTAAGCTAAACAAATAATAAATTGCTTTGAACAGGATTCTGACTTGGCTAATTTAAAACAGAAAAGTTTACTATAGCAGGTTTCAGAAGGGTTTGTTGGAGAAGAGAGGGATTCGAACTAGGGATTTGAAGAGCTGTAGAAGGGGTGATGCACAGCATGTAAGGTAGACTTGTGGGAGGGACCATCTCACATCTGACCACTTGTTTGACATGCAATACATTCCCAGGTCCACCTTCGCTAGCTTGATGCATTTGAGAAAGTTGCCAACATAAACTCCATCCGTCAATAACGACCCATTAAATTCAGGGCTATTTAAACGTGTTTTTTTCATAAAAAGTAGGCTGCCCAAATAAGGTACGAGCCATACGGTGGCCTATACGTTTATAAGATTTCCATTAACAAACAGACCATTTTCTTTTAAAAAAGGGCTTGCAAGGATTGGCCCAGGCTGACCTTACGCATTTAAGAAAATAGCTTAATTTATTCATTAAGAGTAGAGCGTGAAGGGTTGGTCACCGGTGGGTAATCAGGAGTAGAATTGTCGAGCCAGGTATTATCTCCTAATAAGAAGTGAAACGCGTGCTCCCTAAGGCACTTTCTTAGCAACGCAACACTATTTCCATAACGAAAGTTTCGTATCAACTACTGCACGATTGAGAATTCATGCCTCAGAGTGTCACACTAATCGCAGGGCACCAGATGGAAGCATTAACCCACTTTGAAATCTACTCTAACTTCATTAATGCTAATGGCAAACTTCATCATTGTGTTAACCGAGTCATAGATTTGCATGAGGCCATCATTTAGACACCACCTCCTCTATCCTTAACTCGACATGACCGCAGATGCCAAGTCATTTGAATATATGTGAATGGCATAAACACCAGTTCTGAGAGTGATGGGTTGAGTCACTCATCTGTGTTTCCGCGTGCCCAATTGATATGACCATCTCAAATATTGACAAAGTGTGTAGGTGAATGGAATGAGATATTGACCTCAAAATGTCAAAATCAGGTGAAATGCGATTTTCAACCGACTTGCTTATGTGAACCGCCAGCTTCCTCTGTCCTCAATTTTCGAAACAGGCCACTGAATCCCAGATCACGGGATACCTACTTTCACTCCGACTACTTGTGCTTTGCGTAAATGGCAAAAATGAAGCTCAATTGGATGCTGAAGTGGACTAAAACTTCGAGTCTAGTGTCATGCAACTAGTGTGAGCCAATTAATGACCACATGGATTTTCAACCGTTTGGCAGTTGATATGGCACTTTCGTAATGACAATCGTGTTGCTAATATAAAGACATATAATTGTGAACACGCAATTCAGGTAAATTTAGGAATTAAGATCTGAAGGTGGGGTGGAGAATTGTACCCCTGATTACTAGCAGGTAACTAACACTTCATATTGTGCCTTCAACAGAGAAATGAATTTATTTTCTGAAAGTGCAAAAAGTGGCCTAAAAGTGGCCAAACACGATTGTGTATTGATAGCCAGCCCCAATGTTGGCAAGCGCTAATTTGAATGAGAAAGATCTGTCAGTTCGTGAACAACTTTAAAAGGCATTTGCTACTGTTTGACTATTAAGCATTTGAACTAAGTGAGTTATATGGAAATTGAATGGCTTTGGAGCCAAGGTGCCGATATTGAAGGAAATGACCTGAAATATTGATTTGGTGTGAGAATCAGAGGGTCTCCCTGACACGATCCAAACTTACATTTCATCTTCCCATCAATCCCCATCTACAATTCTGGGGTGTGCGATGGACTTACCACCACGTGGTGCACCCTGCACAACGTATAATCATACGCCAAAAAAGTCTATTAGCCGGCAGAGTACTCATTTTACCTTTTCTAAGCCTTTGCGCCTATCCGTCTCCTTTTCATCTGTGAGACATTATTCTATCTCCCCTCTCCACTTTTTACCACATTGATGTTCCTTCCCTCTGTGAGGCCCGAAGTCAACTAAGGGACTAATGATAACTATTAAAACGCCTACCATTTGAAATAAACACATAAATATCTACAATTCTTCAATACACTTTCTTATTCACCAACACGATCCAAACCACGTTGGCACCTTCTACCAATTGCATTTATAGCCAATAGCTCTACGGCAGACTCAGTCAGACTGGAGATTCAGCTTTGCTCAGGGTTGTCACTAAATTGGGATCACAACTTAACCACAATCAAATAGAAAAGTATATGTGGGTTCTAACTGGGATGTAAACTGTGCTGTGTGGTATGCAAAAATCAGCAAATCAGATATACATTGCAATTTTTGGCCAAATTCTGCGAAATTGCCAAGTGTATGTGCAGTATATGTGCAATTGCTTGGTGAACAACGCTAGAATGCAGTTGTTGTGAGCTGTTGCTACTTCAAAGCATGCCAGGGGATATTGAACCAGGTACTTAATAAGAGCCCTGGGTTTAGGGTAAGGGACGGCATTCTGATACATTGGCGTTCTATCTGCTATGGCGTTCAGTACTTCTTAGAGCATCGGCAAATTGGCTACTTGACGCCACTTTTTAAAGCAAGTTCACATCGCAGACTTCACAGTGAGCAATTTCGCAGTCTGATTTCGTCACCTAAAACTAATTAATGATTTTAGATTCAAATAGAATGCATCGTAGTGTCCGGATTTCATCAGAAGACTTAAGGTCAACGGAATCCTCCTTGCACTCTCCCCACCCCCCAATTCCAACTTGACCCGAAGTACGTGGATTGCATGGGGTGTACAAAACCTGCAACCCAGTATCGCAAGCTTATGCACAGAACGTCTTTATTGGTGCTAATTTGAATAGACCTAGCCTTAACTATGCTATCATCAGCAGGTTCAGATATTATTTATTCGATGCAAAGCTGTTCAACTCTGAAAATCATTGTAGCATTCAAGCGCGAAATTTGATGAAACTTCAGTGAATTCAATGATTGTTTAATTAACTCCAATCTCAACTAATCTATTAGAAGAGAGTAGTGGTGATTTGAGAAACTCATCAGTGTGTTCGAGTGACCAATTGATATGAACATCTCAAGCATTGAAAAAGCGCTTCATTGAATTGAATAAGACATTGACCTCAAAATGCCACAACCAGGTGAACTACTATTTTTAACCTCCCTGCTTATGTGAACTGAAAACATTGCCTGTCCTCAATGAATGAAACAGATCACTGAATTCAAAATATCATGATACGTGCCTTTATTAGGCGTGGCAAATGCACAACTGATGATAGGCATCATCTTCAGCAAAGAAAGTCATGTTTTTTAACATTTTCCGCAGATTTGTCAGCATTATTAAGGAGGGACTCTTGGAGAAAATCGCACTCTGCCACCTTGTCTTCACCGCCTTTAACCAATGTGACTGGTCTCTCACAACCACCACTGTCACCACCAGTTATAAGCTCGATGTTGTCGAAATTACGATCGAAACATCAAGGTGGCCACAGACTGTCACTCTTCAGCAATGTTCGCTTTGAGAGCCGAGAAGACGAGAAGCCTTTGCAATTCGGACAAGATGTGTCATCAAGTGACGTTAATTGACTTTGCTTACACTAAATTATCCTACAAGAGTCAATTCAAATGCATGAGAGGTTGTAAATAATTGCATGTGGTTAGTGTATCTTAAGGGACACGTAAGCGTTATTAACTGCCATGGATGTTTCTCGCTTTCGTTATGACAAATAGTGAGAATTTCGTTAGGGAGGAAAAGGACTTGAAGGTTCTACATTTTGTCATTCAATGGTTTGGCTCAAGCTTCAAAATTCAAGCAAGAGCAGAGAAACGTGAAAAGTGTTGAAGATCCATCCCTAACAAATCATTGTGAATATGCAGAGTTGCAAACATTTTGCTAAAATTGGTCCCATTGCTCTTTTTTGGTTCAATCATCAAACAAGGAGCAGTCCAAATGTGTTGGCGTAGGTCTACCCAAATAGATATTATCTTTGGTGAACACTCTCCATTGAGGTGTAGTGAGGTAGGAAATTGAAATGGTTTCCAGGTTGCAAAACTGAGATCATAGTAACCAAAGAGAGTATTGAACAGAGAGGTGCGAATACCCACTCCATAAACTGACTCAAGACAGATTTCAGCTTTCTCAATCTACCAGACAATAATATCTGAAAAGTGCAAAATTTGAGCCTAAAGATAAGACGGGAATCAAGTCTGTCTTCAACACGGTCGGTGCAACTGTCTCAAGGCCAGAATGACATTTGGTGACTATGTTCTAACAGAAATGAATTACTCTACAATCGCATCTACATTAACGTTTGAATTTCCTTCCTGAACTAATTGCAGATGCGACCGTAATCGCAGTTCTAAATGAGTGAGAGAAGGTGGATGAGGGAGGATAGACCCTACTAAGTAGTGCATTTCTGGGATTTCTGGTCATTGGGAAGAATTGAAATGTGCGAATGGAAGTGAAGTAGTAGGTGCATGCTCTCGGAGTCATCGAATCATGAAGAAAAAGAAGGGCTTCAAATGCTTTGAGGTATTAAAACGAGTGAGGTAAATAGGAATTATATGCGATGGGAAATTTGTGGACAGAAACTATCTGCCATCGACAGTCTTCTTTCCAAGTGCATGTTAGTTATTAAGGTTACATGAAGGCAGTAGAGGTGGGTGAGGGGGCGGGGGTTCGAAACAGTACCAAAATCATTTTTAAACTCGTCAATCTCTTACTTATAACAAAAAATATTTTCTATAACGCCCTCATTTTAATCTTTGAAATCAATGATTTTTTTACTTTTTAACAAATTTTGGAATGGCTTATTAATTTTGTCTGAATATCAAGGTCGTTTTCAATTTCATAGTTAAAATCATTTTATTTCTATTAACATTCAGGCAATTTTGACTCCTTATATCTAATGAGGATTTAACCTCGTAAGTCCATAGTACTATCCGGTCCTGGTTTTTAAATTGAATCGTGTTTTCCCGTGCCTGCTTAAATCTTTTTTTGTGAGGTTGTTTAATTTAATTATTAAGAAATATCTCTTCGTATGTCTCATGACAGCAGATTTACGTCTAACAATGACAGTAATCAGTCATTGGCTAGGTCATTGAAGTGCGATCCAATGAAAGCAGTGAACAAATGTCAACCTATCATTGACGTGATTTTGTTTCAAAACTTCCAAAACTTTCAATATATATAAAGTTAAAAAAGTTAGGTCTTTATCACTCTAAAATGACCTTCAAAAATTTGTTCCTCTGTGTTTTACTGTTTGGCTTTTCTACAGCTTTGGTGATAAAAGAATCTTCTAATGGTGTTCTAACATGCAATTGTACGGCGCAGAAAATTCCGTCACATTGCTTTTATATGTGTCAACAAAATGGTCGATTAAAATTCAATTTTTCACAATGGTCACAGCGACAATATACATCTGCTTCACAGTATCGTCAATATTCAAATTCTCATGTAAGTTGAGGACTTAGTATTCCTTACTTGATTCCCAAACTCATTGCTCATTTGGTTTTCCGTAACAGCAGTGGGTTCCACAATCTAGTGCACCGGGCTGGAACAATGAATGCCCAAACTGTCCACGGCAACCTTACGTATGGCCAAAAAATTGTCCCAACTGCCCTCAACCAGAATCTCAACCTGTACCGTTGCCACCTGAATTCCAAGATCCTTGTCGACAAAATTTTCATTGGAGAAGACACCCGCACGCCGTTCGTATTCAGGATACAAATTGTGAACCATACGGATGTGGGTATTATTACGGTGCGTCGTACGGATACAGTTGGTCCGCATTGTATACACATTATCCAGGTTATGATGACGACATGAGAATATCATCAGAAGTGAAACGAGAAATTTTAGCGTCAATGCCTAACATTGCCTACTGCTCAGCAAACCAACTCTTCTTTGTCCACCCTTCATTTGCACGCTATATTATTGCAAGGCACTTGGATACTGCTCGGTTATTGTCCTACATGGATGAGCCAGTGCTGTACAAAATGCTTGCTATCAATCCAGGCCTGACAGAAAGAATTGCAACGTTCACCGCTGTACAAATAACTTCCATTTTTGCTCGGACATTCAATCATTGCCATTTTTTGGATAAATTCCCAAGTTACGCCCGAAATGTTATTACTCTCAAGGTGAAACAGCTTGAGGTGTGCAATCCGAGAACAACAATCACTGGCACAGCTACTGGGTCATTAACAAAAGGTCGCAATAAATCTTTGTTTTCAAATGATGAAATTACCGCAATTGAAACCAAGATCCCAAAATTTAGAAAATTGATTCCTTTAATACCAATGGAAAAAGCAGAAAAAGTGAAGCTGAAAGCAAAAAATAGTTTTAATTCCTTATTCATCCTGTTGCCAGCACATGTTATAGAAAAAATCAACTCATTCCTTGAATCAACGTCTAATCTCGAAGCAACAAGTCCCGGCATCATTGCAGAAAAAGTAATTGGCAAATCGGATGACTTTTACTCCAATCTTGTTAGAAGAATGTTTGTTTAATGAGACCTTAATCATTTTTGAATAAATGTTGGAATCTTACGTTTGGTATTCAGATGTAAATTCTATGTTTTTTGAATCCTTTTTGTGAAAAATCCGTACGATGTACACTTTGTGATTCCTCTTATGCCTACATTGGCATGAAATATTGACGAATCCTCAATGCATCATTTATTCAGAACGTAAATATTTGAATAAGCCATATTATACAGTTAAGCCTCAAAAGATGTGCTTACAATTTCAATGATCATGGTTCCTCAACATCCGGAACAAAGCAGACGATTTCTTCGGAACGATAAAATAATCATGCTATTGGGTACCATAGGGTACAGACTTTAACCGGGACTAATGGTTATACAAATTCAGCGGCTCGAGTAGGATTTTGTGTTAACTTTACATATAGAATTGTCAATTAACATGCAAATGTTGAAGTTTAACAACAAGGAATAGGGAGGGTGTAGGGGCACTTTGAAAAATACAACAGAATCCGATTCATGCTAATTAAAAATTCAAAAGCATAGGCCGCAAACTCAGAGGTGGTTTATGAAATCCAGTTTTCTGTCGAATTGATTGCGTAAGAATAGGTAGTTTACTTAGAAGCCATTCGGTGTGATTTGATTATATTAAGGTTTCGAGGAAGTGTAAGTACCTTCTCACAACTCTTTTCAAATCTGAACAGATTTTATGCTTCAAATGTGGTATTTTGATTTAAATTAAAGCAGATTTTTTTTTATACCAAAAAGCAGGCTTTGTGATAGTTATCATACAGAGGGGAGGAACTTTAAAGTTACAAAAAGGGGTGCGGAGAACAGATGAACTATTCAAATATGTAAGAGAGATAAACACATAGAAATAGAAAAAGGTAAGGTGAGGACTGTAGAAGTAATCGAATATGATATACGGACGGGCCAAATCAGATTGTAGCCAGATGTGAGCTGCCATTCATTCATGCATCCAAAATGGTGAATATGGATTTTGTGACCTTTGCTTAGGCAAACAGGACTATATATGATTCCCCAATCAGAATATCACAATCCCACGTTTATTATTAATATCGATATTGTTCTTATTTTTAAAGCTAAAA
>UZAE01013346.1:13171-23455 GCA_900617975.1 Rodentolepis nana | reverse complement strand
ATATTCCTCCTCCTCTCTGTGAAGCTCGAAGTCAGCTAAACGGCTAATGATAACTTTAAAACGTCTGCCATTTGAAATAAATAAATAAATAACTCTAGAAGATAACATTGAAACCTACTCATAAGTCCTATCACTTCTGCCAAAGTTTGGTTAATGCAGAGACCAGGTTTATGCAATAATAGTTGGAATACAGTATGCCAACGGTCTTATCAAGCCTCACCATAGGTTTCATAAAGAAGATTTTGCAGTTGGCCCAGCGTGAGAGTTTCGATATCATCGTGTCTATCAAGAACATCCTCGTTGGTAGAGATTTGAGAGAGTCGAAGCCACAAGAAATCGTCAATATTCTGACAAACCTCGGTGTGGGCATCAGCTAAGTCACAGCGACCAAGGAGACAGAAAACCAGCCTAGAACCATCAAAATGAAAAGTTAATTTAAGCTTTGATGTTATTCATCCAATCTCATCGCGTTAGTCCGCGTGCGACCAAATTTTTATTAGCTGGTGTTCACTAACCTGGATAAATAAGTGTAGCTATGGGGTGTGCAATAGGCTCACCTCCATGCGATGCACCCTGGGCAACGTAGACTCATACGGCAAAAAAGTCTATTAACCAGCAGTTGACTTCTGACTTCAAACTACCATGACCCCACTGTATGTCATATTCGACCCCCTCACAGTACTCACCTTACCTTTTTTCTACCATTGTGCCTGTCTGTCGCTTTTACATCTGTGAATCACTCTTCTCTTCCCTCTCTCGACTTTTGTGACTTTGATGTTCCTCCTCCTTTCTGTGAAGCCCAAAGTTAACTAAAGGGCTAATGATAACCATCATAAAGCCTGTCATTTGATATAAATAAATAAATAAATACGCTGCATATTCTAAACCTATATCATATGAGGTGCTCCATATTATCAAATCTTCTATGTTCGATTTGTCAATCAACGTCCAGCAATAATTGGAAAAAGAAGTTCGAATTCCGACAAAATTTTTAACGTGAGAGCAATTCATGAATTTACATGATTGTGGAATGCCTATTTCAATGGCCCGACTTACTACTTCCTTATGTGACCTGTTTCATGCAGGTTCATGAAAGTTATGGTAATTTACAGCTAGCATAGTGAGAGAAAAAACACGAAGATGGATACAAAGTAAACGTACATTACCTTTTGTAAGGATCACGAGAACTCTTAACAACCCGACGATAGGCCTTACGGACACTGGCGAGCATTCGTGGAGGCAGATTTCTTCCCTCGTTCACATAGGTGGTCAAAGTCTGGACAAAATCTCCAAGATTATTGCTACACAGAGAGAAAAGCAAGCAAAATGAGATTTTTATAAAATAGAACGACTGAAATACGATGGAGACAAACTTACGCTCCATCAGAGGCAACACTGACAGCATCTGACAAGGCACCACATCGAAGGCAATAGTATATCATGGGCCAAACTGGTTTACCGTCCACAATTCCATCCTTAGTGAACAAAAAAACACGGTATTGCAAAAGCCTCAAAGTAGGAGGACTCGACATGCTACGGATTTGTGAAACATATCGTAATCCAACAGCCAAAGTTCTAGCTTTTGGCTACAACGATGTTTTTCAATGAAACACCTGCTTCAAGATATTTAACGGAAACTTTTTTTTGAAACTATCAGGTGTAGTCAAACGATCCGGACTAATTAGCCAAGATATGCTACATTCGTTCCTGGAACCAGACTATCATAAATTACTGGGGTTTTGAAAAGGAATTATTAAATTCGGTTAAAATTATTTTTTTCTTCTAGCATACGCAATTTTTCAGAAAAAAAGATTAATTTCTCCAAAACACAAGAGAAAACATCCAATTATAACAAAAACTAAGCTTTTGCAGCTTTTAAACTAACCTCAGTAATTAGTGAGTTAGCACAGCTAACTTACAATCACTGAATAAGTACCAGAAAATGGCAACAAAAAACGCATTACATCTTCAAATTCGATCCAATTAGTGTAAAATAGACTAGGAATGTGAATTGCTGGGTACTTAGGAAACGATTATTGTTAGTAGAACTGCAATCCATCGTAATTAAGCATCTGAAAAGCATCGTATAGCTGGTGAAGAACCAGATATTAATAGTTGTTTGAGAAGTAGCAAAATTGAGTGCGATTTGCCACCAACAGACGACAGAATAGTCATTCAGGGACAGCCAACAGACAGAACGACACAAGTCATACAGACTTCAAAGACAAAAAGAAACATTATTGATTCTCATATTGATTATCCAAGTAACTATTGCATCTAGACATAAACCAGTGAACGGATTTATTCTGATGCTAACTTTGCCAATCGCATTAAATTAATGTAATTTAAATAAGACATTAAAATATGTATTGAATAAAATAAATAAGAGCATAAAAATAAACAGCCCATTCGATGATGATAATATGAAAAAGTACTCTAACACTAAAACAATTGAGAAACCGAAAGAGACCCTTCTCTGATTTCAGATCTAAAATGTAAAAATCTAATAGTCCAACAAAAGCAAATACATTGCTAATATACCAAAGGCAAGTAAATTAAATCAGTAATCGTCAAAAAATACCTACTTGACAATCCACAAATTCGTTAAAATCACCGTCCCCTGACACTTGCATAACAGGATTCTTTGTGTTGAGATAAGCTCTAACAAGAGCCCTAACCCCTGGTCGACCACCAAGCTGAGCAATCCTTGGATTCGCAGCAACTACGGACTGCAAATAGGTGACAAACTCAGCCTCTAGATGAGCAACAGCTCGACTCAAAAAGGCAACTTGGAGACCAGAGCAGGTACGCGCTTCAAGAGCCTTTTCATGGGTATTAGGAAGAGGCAAATCGACGAGCGGCGTTTCAGAAGATCCCACATCATCCACACATAGTGCAGAAGCGGTAAACATTCTCTTAATAAGACGAAAGACCTCATAGAAATCATTCTGTTTCGATTCATCAAAGAAAATCGATTGGGCATTCTGAGAATTGTACAGATAATCGAAAAGGGGTTGCCGATTAAGAGCACTAGATCCAGAGGTCATTTGGCGCAGATAAACAGTTTGGGTAGGACTCAGAGTATCTCCTAGATATTTATCAATTTGATTTGCGTAGTACAATTCTTCCTTGAGAATAGAAGACTGTGGATCAGCAGCGAAATCGAGAGAAGTGCATCGAGAAAGAAATTCTCGACCGGTTTCGGGTGTAACTGCTGCAGGAAGAGATTGGAATATAGCAGAATCGATGGGACCAGAAGAACTCGCAAGAGCTGTTAAAATTGCGGCCGCTTGACGATCCCACCAAGAGGAAGTAGATCTACGACAGATTGCATCTACCTCCTCGAATACAGACCTCTTAGCCTGTTCACTAGCAGTAAAGAGAATATTATCTCGTTCACATCTCAAAAATGTGTGTATATCCATGTCCACCTTAGGTTTCTTGAAGTCGATTTCTTTAATCTGAGAAAGAGATTCTAATTTGGCAGCTAACGTATTTGGCAAATCGTAGTTGATTGTAGGACCAAGAAGACGCGCAGCTTTGACATCGCTTCTTACACCACGTGTTGCACATAGCCTTTCGCTGAAAGCACCCATTTGGTCAAGGCTACGGGTGATTAGAGGAAGATCAGTATCTCCCTGTATTTCAATAAGGAGCCTATCAGATTGCTCAACGAGATCTTCAAGGGCTTCCATTTCAAATATACTTGCACTAAGATATGACTCGGCAGGCCAGTTCGGCAAAGATGCTTGAATAGCCTACACTTTTGAAATCTAAGCATGGTATTAGCAAGCTTACAGGGTTTATTTCCAAAAGTCTTATAGCAAAGAACATTAATGTGCTAATCTATATCGCTATATATCGGTTTAAATATGCTATTATAAATAGTGGACTTGACCTTTTAGTTGCAAGTAAAGTTATATAAAGAACAAATACGCTTTTATGTATTTAATAATAATTTATTGTCTTTCTTATTTGTGAACGGGTTGGTCCCGTAAACTTTTGGGTTTATTTATGAACTTTTTGGCAAAAAAATTGTGAATATATGCTACTTAATTTTTACATTAGTTCGACTTTTATTAAAAGACTAAGTATTTCTCGGAACTACATTTACTCTGTAGCTGATCGTTACACTAAAAGTCATTGACTTATGCTCATCAATTTCTATAGCAAGGCATCTAAATTTGGAATTGTTCCCAGGATTAGCTAAACTGCCGCAAAGCTATAGAGGAAACGGGCGCATAATGTGGAGCAAGTTAATTTTGGTTGCTTGCCACTTGCAGGGATCTTAATCATTTTAATACTATGAAGGGTTTGTTAAACAATGCAGAGACTATTGATTGGTGACTGAGAGGTCTCCGTGCTCACGGCAGCTCTTGCTCCCTACAGCACTTGTAAAGCTGGCACCTTCGGGTCTGCCCGTGTGTACATGAGATTTTCCTGTTCAATCAAGTCGTAGTTGAGCACTCCATAGCCTTTATTTCCAAAATTTTCAAAATCATTTTATAAGCTATTCAAGTAATTGGTATATTTACTAGCCTTTTAAGTTTGAAGTGACGTACCAATAAAAATATTTTTATACGGGCATTTTCTTGAAGGCATTCCAGTTCAAAGTAGAATTACCATTATACTTTGGATCCATCTGTAAGTGAAAAGGTTGAAGACAACTTCATTACACTCTATAATTTCGAAAAATGCAATTTGTTTCTACACCTCAATTTATCTGTTTCTATTTTGTCTGACAGCAGAACTTGATTTCGAAACGTAATTCTTAAAGGACTAAATATCGCGTGATAATGCTAAGTTGTGAATGTCTTCATTACTACCAGTGCGCCGTCTGTAACTACCTATTGTATCCGTGACAAACCCCATGCATAATTATAACTACTACAATAGTTCTGATAATTCTCAATACCAGTGTCCCAATTACTGCTAGAAATATTGTTGATGCTTAAGGTGATGCAACAAAAACGCAAATCACTTTTTATACTCGTACGGTTCCATCTAATCTCCCCTCCACTACTCCCGCAAATTCTAATAGTGGTTAATTAAATATACTTTGGCCAACTTAACAATTTTTTTTACTTTTAGAGCAATTGGCTGGAAGCATTTACGTTACTCCAGCAGAGCAAAGAAACTACCGAAAATTACGAAACTTAATGCGAAGTAGTATAGAATCGCATCGCCCCAAAACCATCATGTTTTCAGAGCAACATAATTTCCTTATTGATCATAAGGGTCATTTTAACCCTAGACCGATTTACTATTCCTTTACATCGTTCGCGTCAATTATCACTTAAATCAATACAAACTTCAGCAGATTCCCACTTAACGAAGTTCCGAGACCCAATGAAGTGCCAAATGAAGAGAAGAGTCCTCACACATTTTCTCAAAACTTTCTAATAATTAAACTCAATTACACCGAAGGCGGTTCATTATGTACAGGTAAGATAGGGGCAGCCAAAGATAGGAGTGGGAGGTAGAGAGAGGATTGAGCTTTCAGCGTGTCTGTGTCTGGTGATGCTGGTGATGGGCCGCAGCTCTTCGATAATGTGAACCCTTCGATTCCATGTAACGCCGGACATAGGACGCCACTCGATCTTTAATAGATGGTGTTACTTCGGGGGTTGTTGCGAACAAACTCGATGCATTCACCTGTTGAGCTCGATGCAAATTGCGGATCTCCTTAGGCAATACTTCTTGTGCCAGCTGAAAATAGAGAGGGCGAGAGAGAGAGAGGTAAGCAAGAATGGTATACCAGATTCAAGAAATGAGGAGTTAGTTGAGGACATACCTTATTTGTGAGGTAATGTAGATCTTCGTCATTTGTAATCCGACCGAGATCAACTCGGGAATCTCTGAAACGTCTCAGCTCATTGTGAATGAGAGAGAAGAGCTGCGAATGGGACAAAAGTGGCATTAGAGAAACAAGTAACTGGTAAAAAAATAAGGGGATTTTGAGAACCAAGGAATACCTCAATTGCGAAGTTTTGCTCCAAGCCATCCTGAGGAGCATCTGGTCGTGCACCCATCTCATGAATAAGTTCCATGCATTGACGCTCCAACATTTTCTTGCGGTACTGGGCGTACATCTACAGTTGGCAAAAGGAAAGCGACATCAGTGCTTATTACCAACATAGCTGCACCCAAAGTCATCAGAAAATTGTCAGTCAGAAGTAGTAAGAGACCATGAATCAAGACAACTTTGAACTTGGGAAATGTGGTATTCGATGTTGATTACGTTAGCTCAAAGTACGTTAATGAGCAAACAAATATTCGCACACAGTGTTTCAAAACCATCCAAGTGACTCGCATGACTTGAGTTATTCCCTTGACGTAGTCAGGCAATAATACACAAGTCCAACAAACACTAAGGGCAAGGACATGGGATTCCAGAATCGTGAAATCCGACTGAGAAACTCACATTCAGCCTTCCTCCCTGCATTACTCCAGTAAGATGGCACGACCACGCCACCACCAAGGTCGAATTATTTACTAATAACTGATTGAATGATCATCCGAATAATTATCGAATATTGACATCAACCAACATCACTGGTTAATCCATCCCCCCCCCCCCCCCCCCCCCCACCCCAATCACAACCTAGGATAATAAATTGGCTATAGATAATAAAAGGGCCATGGACATACTGAGTTTGCCTTCTTTCCTACTGCTCTGTTCTCGGTCAAGAGTAATAATTTTAAGTGAAATGTCCAGCAGCAACTAATTATATATTGTAAATTTAGCGACACCGAGTCAAAATAGTCTGAAGAGTTTCTTACTGTTTCAATCTCCTCATGTGTGACCGCGTAGCGATGAGCACAACCCCAATTGTAAGGCGCCTCAGGGTCATCATCTGGTCTATCTGGAATGAGATTGTCATCGGGATCGGCATCCCAGGGGTAGACAGGCGGGTCCCATCGAGTTACACGAGTTTTGGTATGGTAGTAATAGTAGGGATAGCCTCCATCTTCGCCACCTTCGGCCGCTGCAGGGTTGGGGGCACGTTGCCAACCAGGAGGGAGAGGAGAGGAGCCATCTTCGGAAAGATGGAGATGAAGTGGAGGTAGGGTAATGCGCTTGGTGGGAATAAGCTTATTACGCATTCGTTCATTGTGGGCCTAGGATAGCACAAAAAAAAACAAAGTTAGCAAAGTCATTGTCCCATTCTACTATTTGTTAATAACCACGGATCAAATTAGTAAACACCTCAAGCCCACAAAAAGAGTTGAAACTTCGAGAATATGGGAAAAATGAACCTGAGACCACTGTTATGAGAAACTCACACTACCACTCTTCCTTTTTGAGGAGAATTAAACAGTGCGATTGCCCACCAGTATCACTAGAAGTGACCCATTGGGTACCATTCTTTAGACCACTTATTTGACAGACACCGCTTGTGCTGAATATTTTGCCCGTGGTCTCCCAAATCAGAAAAGGGCTAGCAACACTTCACTTGGATAGAGGAAAGGTAGCTAACAAACCGCATCACGAAACTCGATTTTTGTGGATTTAAAAGAACCGATGCCCTCAAAAAATCACTGGACCTGCATCGCCAAGGAGTAACCTCGTGACCTCTGACTTGACAGAATGTATCATTTGCCACCAACCTCTCCGCACTGTCAGGCAAGTTTATGCTGTAAAGAGCTTAGACATTACAAATTTTCCTCTGACTGTCTCTTATGCCAGTTCCAAGCAATTGGAAGCATAACAAGCGATAGTAAAATAAATAAAATTTTAGGCCAAGTTTCCGGAGTTCACTATCTTTGCTGAAGATGAATTATTCTTTTCGTCTAACTTAGACAGTGAAAAAAGTGTGTAGAGAATAGCAAGACCAGACATGAGTCTTAGCAACTGCTCTGTTTTCGAATTACGTCTTGAGGTAAAAGAAAGCGGAAGGGGTGGGGGAATGTGCTGGAACAGAACTATTTCCACGAGAGGGAGAGAGAGAGAGAGTCAAAAATGTGAAGATGAAGAAATGAAGGCGATAAACAACGATGTAAAATAAATTAACGGAATGACCGATTCTTCTTATCCGGACAAACAAGAGAAACAATAAAAAGCGAATTTCACGTCAGAGGGATTGCAGAGTACCTACTCCTACACAGTCTGTCTTAATAAGCCGCGAATTTTGCGTTATCAAGGGAATCTTAGGGACGTGAGCACAAATCTTCACATTTCAATCACCTCGTTTTCCTTATAAGTACAACAGGGGAAACTGCTATTCAAACTCCTATTTTGATACAAATATTAGCGAAGTAGCATGTTAGAATTAACCTAGTGGACGGAAGAGCAATGCTCTTTATCGAGCCAAGAACAGTGAAAAGTAATAGTCCATTTGTAACTTTTTTTGAAAATATGTATTTTAAAAAATTTAATAAATAAATTAACAAAATTCAATTTTTTAGCTCCAATATTTGAATAGGATTGAACTGGCACGAATGAAACTGATGAACTCGATGATTTGGGTCAGATAAATTGCTTACAAAAAGTCACAATCGATATAATCGACGGCAGAATTACATTGGTGAAACTACATTACCACAGTCCATCCAAAACTTATAAATAATATAAATGAATTTGTTATATTTCATTGTTTTGTTCAAATAAGCACCTTATTACATAGCTGGAAACAATAGGTGAGCATTGGGGTGTACTTAATAACGAAATGAATGGACACACAAAACACTCCAATTCTGCTAAAACACCTAGCGGTACCTTACCTCTGTAAGTAAAGTGGCATAGTTTCAAGATAAATTCAACAATAATTAAATTATACCTTGATGTTAATGAAAAGAGTACCAATTTTAAAATATTTAAAATCTAAAATTCCTCATATCTTCCTTATTATTAGAACAAAAGGAAGAGCTTAAATATGTATTGACCTGAAGAAGTATTCACTAGTAGAGATGTACAAACTACCATCACCATTACAAAACTTCATTGATTACAAATAGCAAACAAAATTAGGAGATAAGCTAATCATAACCAATGATATATACGCACCCTAGTTGCCTTGCTGACTTCAATTCCCGCGGAGGGTCCAGTCAACGAAGAGCAATTGGAGAATTCAGCATTACTGAAAAGCGAAAAAAATTATCGCTGATTATTCTAGCATTGAAAGAATGAAAGCTGCCAAGCTAAATTGTGCCAGTTTTGAAGGAGAGGTTACCAGACCGATGCTCACATATAGTAGATTTGGATGGTCAACCGCATTGAGAGAGGCGGTGGAATGAAAATTTTCAATACGTGGCTTTAGAATACGTTTTCTCACCTCAAGTCAGGTGATACAAAAAAAACAACCTTTAAGAGTCTTGAGAAATTTCGACGTAAGCCGACATTTATTAGAATGTCCTCTATATTTATACATACTAACCTAGGGGAAACTGTTTCGAGAAGAAGCACAGCTTATGTAAGAAGCAAGGAAACGCTAACAAACTCACCGTAAAGGAAGTTAGTTGAATAGAGGACAAAAAATCCGAGTACCATGGATCCAACTCAAAACCTGAGAAAGCCACTCGCAGCCGACTAGTAAAATATCATTAAGGAACAAAAAATCGAACATTTTTTGTGCACCTGAAGGAAGTAGTTAGCTGGCTTAATTATTCTTAGCTAGATTTTTCATACCAACCCAAATCGACTTACTACTTAACACTTTCTGCCTTAGTCGTAGAGCAACCTCAGTGAACACCCAAAAATTTCGCCATGGCAACATAAAATTTCAAAAAAAATATACGGGTAATGGTAAATGGAACCACTTACTCCTCTTTAGCAATAGCAGAATCATCAATTGGTTGCTGGTCGGGTTTTTCATCTTGGGCAGGGGGAGTAAAGGGGCGCCCGTGGTGGTAATCCATAGCAATGGCAGGAGGTAGGTTGGAGGTTTTGTCCACCTTGTCACGGGGTGATAAGGAAAGGCTCGACGCGAGATCCATTGGAACTTCGTTGTCTCCAGCCCCCTCCTCCTTCTCTCGAAGGGACACTCTTGGCTTATAAATTGGGGGTTGGGGGTAAGGAGGAGAGGAAGGCAACTGGAGAGTGTAGAGAGCATCGGGAGTGTAGATTTCTTCTGGAGGCACTTGAAGGTGAGGATGTCTTGGCTCTGTCGAAACACATGGAAATCTGATTAGAAGAGTGATAAAAATAGGTCCTAAAATATATCACATGAATAAGGCAAGTAAACAAAAAGAGCATAGTTTATAAGTTGTATAAAGAGGTTAAAACGAGGACGACCAAGAAGCAGATTAAAGGTGGTAAAAAGCTGAATATCTGGTGTAGTCTAT
>UZAE01013345.1:12493-23461 GCA_900617975.1 Rodentolepis nana | reverse complement strand
TTTTCGATTTTAGGAAACCATAGTTTATTTATTACGAATGGCAGGCGTTTTGATAGCTATCATTGGCCATTTAGCTGACTTCTGGCTTCACAGAGGGAAGGTTCATCAAAGTAGCAGAAAGTCTAGGGGTGGTTAACAGAAGAGCGATTCACAGATGTAAAAGAGGCAGACAGACACAAGGGTAGAGAAAAAGGTGAGGTGAATACTGTGGAAGGGGTCGAATATGACAGCCAGGGGGGTCGTGGTAGTTTGAAGTGAGAAGTCAAATGCCGGTTAATAGACTTTTTTGCCGTATGAGAATACGTTCCCCAGGGTGCACCACGTGGAGGTAAGTCTATCGCACACCCCAGGAAACCATAGTAAGGTCAGCGATTGAGACAATAACTTATTGTCATATTCTGTAGTGAAGAAACCACATTTGAAGGCAATACCCAAAAGAAAAGCAATATTACACGCGAGATTTTTTAAACAATCAATTTAGAAGTTGGGTTCAAAGGGTGTCTTTTTGTTAGTGGAATAGGCATAAATTCAACGCCTTTGAAGCTTCGGTGAATGCTGCTTCACTTCACTACAACAAAAAATAGGTCGTGGAATCGAGCTACTGATTTATGAGCCCTCTTTTGGAGAAATTAATTACCCAAATGCTGCTGAGCTTTAGAACAAATTTATTTATATTAACTTAATTAAGCACAAATTGACATTCAATGAACACAAGATCTTATTCCGGTTTGCTCAGTTTTGTAAATTAGCGAATGCAATTTGCTAATTTACTGCCTTTAGATATGTTTTTAATATCAAATGGCAGACTTTTTGATAGTGTCATCCTTAGCCCTGTAGTTGGCTTTGGGCTCCACAGAGGGGAGGAATAGACAATTCACAAAAATTTGTGCGGAGAGGGTTGGAGCAGAAGAGTGATACACTGATGTGAAAGAAGGTGGGAGACACAAAGGTAGAGAAAGAGGTGAGACGAGTACTGTGGAAGTGGTAGAAGTCAACTGCCGAGTTAGACTTTTTGCAATATGAGTATGCGATGCACATGGTGCACCACGTGGAGGCAGGTCTATCGTTCACCCCGCCTTAAGATGCATTTAAATTCAGATTTATCATGTTAATTCAGTTAAGACCATCACGATTTCTCAGACAGTGGGGGAAAGAATTGCAAGGGGTAAGACTCACACCATCGAGATAGGATCTTCATCATTTGAAATCCGATATCGTAAGCATAAATTTTCATTGTGTTTAGGGCTAATAAGCAATGCATTTTGGCAATTGAAGAAGAGGTGGGTGAGGTGAGTGAGGGGTGGGGTGGGGTGGGGGGGAATCGAAACTCACAAATCAATCAAAGTAAGATTCACTTTTGTCTTGGCTCAATTCTCAAAACGATCACTTACTTGTTAGACCCACTGATCACGCAGCTTAATTGCTTTTGCTTCACAGAGAAAGGAGCACACATTTCGCTAAGTGGGAAACAGGAAGAGTCGGTGACTTGGGCCTCAAGTGTGCGCTGTTTGTCTGTGCGGACAGAGCAAATATTTGAGCCAATAGAGATGTCCCAACTTTGCAAGCAAATTATTGAATGATAATATGAATGTCACACAACGTTCTTTTTTTACTAATAAACCAATAAGCATATTTCTGGATTATTTAAATCATCCATGGATAAAAGCTGATTTTAATCCTTTCTTAAACGTCTCATTTATCTAGTGTTTTTTTAGCTGAAATATCTCTTTTCACTTAACTTTTCTTGCTAGTTCCTCTTGTCAAATGTCGAAATTTGATGGGTTTGCAAGGAACAACTCCAATCTTTTCAGCCGACATCCTCAACGCTAAAATATACTCCACAATTGGCGTTTTTAGTGAAGTAAAATTCATTAAAACCTTAGGCGGCTATGAATTAACCAATTTGTGATGACTTAAATTCTGATTTACCAGTTCAATTCCCTTTCATTGGATATTCAAGAAGAAGTGGTATTATTGTGCGTGCACATTCTTGTAAAGATTTGATTCTTGGCAACAGTCAGATTATATTTCCATGCATTCAATGACGTGAAACGCTTGCCACATCAGTTTCTTCAGCCTGAGAGAAAGATCAATAGATAATTCATTTCCACTTTAAACAAAAGTTATTAACACTTTTACCAATGATCTTGAAACATCTAGCACATTATTGTTGTCTGAGTAGAAAACAGCGAATTTATAATTAGATAATATAAAGAATTTATTTATTTATATCAAGTGGCAGGCGTTTTGATGTTTATCATTACCCCTGTAGTTGACCTCAGGCTTCACAGAGGGGTGGAACATCAAAGTGAAAAAGGTCGAGATGGGGGGGGGGGCAGAAGAGAGTTTCATAGATGTAAAAGAGACAGACGCAAAGTGAGAAAAAAGGTGAGGTGAGTACTATGGAAGTAGTCGAATTTGACATACAGTGGGATGATGGTAGTTTGGAGTCAGAAGTCAACTGCCGGTTAATAGACATTTTTGCCGTATGAGTATACGTTGCCAGGGGTGCACCACGTGGAGGTAAGTCTATCGCACACCCCATAATATAAAAAATTAAAAAATTCCTATACCCGCATGCAGGTAAATACTTTCACTACATCCATTTGGAAATAAATGCAGAAATGTTTAATATTTTTTCATCAAAATATGGTATATGTAAGTATATCTCATCAGTTGGTCAAGATAGAAAATCATGTAATTGTTTGAGTATTCTTTCTTCCTGTCAGAATTTTATCTTACAAAAGTGGCAATCATATTTCAACTACCCTGCATAGAATCTAGAAATCACAGTCGCCTTTCCAGAGATTTTATACTTGAGCTCTCTCATTTCAGATAACAACTAACTACTAGATACATCTGACAGCTTGCATGCTATTTATGAGTTATACCAATTGAGCACATATAAGAGACTCACTGAAAGTAAGATGGTCTTTAGCTTAACCAAAAATTATCTACGATTGCGCAATCATTCACAAACTGGGAGTTTCGTTTAGTGCAATTGAGTTGGAAATATTTCACTCTATTTCAAGCACGTCTATTAAGAAATCCATAAATTATTCTCAAAATTTAAGCTGTTCCTCCTTAGGGTCTCGCCTACTGCAACTCTAATTCAGATGAGCAATGATGATGGGTGATTTTGCCTAACACTAATAATGATGATAATAAAATTATAATATGTATTTTTATAACCAATGATTTGTTTTAGAGTTACAGGAGGTTTGAGTTCTCTTATCGGTTTCAAAAGCGTGAGACTACAGTAAGACTAGAGATCACTGAAAATCGCTCAAGTTCTGCACTCTTTCTCAGCTATCGCAGTAACAACAGTGACCCCTCTTGATTTCAAATTCGATCGATATGTACTCGATTACTGAAATCAAATTAGACAAGGCTCTTTGGCACCTGAGCTATGCTCCTTGCATCTTCTCTCTCTCACCCCCAACCCCCCTCCCCCCTCTGTCCCGCCACAGGACAAGTTTTCATTTAATTATCACCATTTATTTAAAATTTTTTCTACACAAACACTGATGATGTAGAGGTTTAATAACAAAAAATTGCTCTGAGGAGGCCAAATTAAAGTGGCTTGTTTCCTTCCCGCTCTATTTATAATTAACGAATTGAAACCTTTTTAGTTTTATCTTTTCTGCACTTCAAATTGTTTTCGGTATTTACAATTTAAATTCGATTTTACAGACCTGCCAGTAGCATGTGCAAGTGTACCAAATTTTTGATTAGTAGCTCTGATAAACGAAATAAGGTGTTCCACGGTGAATTTCATATTTGCACACCCGGGGTGTGCGATAGACTTACCTCCACGTGGTGCACCCTGGGCAACGCATATTCATACTACAAAGAAGTCTATTAACTGGCTGTTGACTTCTAACTTCAAATTACCATGACCCCATTGTATGTCATACTCCACCACTTTCACAGCACTCACCTTACCTTTTCTCTGCCTTTGTGTCCGTCTATCTCTTTTACATCCTTGAATCACTTTTCTGTTCCCCTCTCGAATTTTTCCTCTGTTCTCCCTCTCGAATTTTTCTCACTTTGATGTTTCTATCCCTCTGTGAAGCCCGAAATCAGCTAAATGGCTAATGATGACCCTCTGTGAAGCCCGAAGTCAGCTAAAGGGCTAATGATAAGTGTCATAAAGCCCGCCATTTGAAATAAATATTTGCCCCCCCCTGACAATTGAATTTATCGATCAAGGATATAGTATAAATATGGCAATCCTTCAAACGCATAGCTCTCAACAAACACTGTTATTTAATGCAGCAACTGCTGTCACTCTAAAGGTTCAAATTTTAAACACAAGTACGGTATTCCAACCACGTGGAATCCACTACTTAAGGCAATATTAAGAACTAATAAATATTAAAAACAAATTGATCACATCATTTCGTATTTGTTTTAAGTTTTAAATGATCGGAAAATAAATTTTAGTGGCTAATTTTAATCATCTACAAGGAACATTTGAAATAAAATGAAATTCTAGAAACAATAATAAATGACTACATGATAGAGAGAGAGATGGAGATGTCTAGTATCTCCTGTCCATTGGGCTATCGATTTTGAAATTTCAATATTTCCATCTAGTTATGGAAAGTCATTTATCGACTAGCCAAGCAACCAGTAACCCTTCAACGCCTTTCAGGACCGTACGGTCCTCTTAACAAATAAGCTCCATTAGTACTAGACGCATAACAGAAGACGCTATTGCAGTTTGAAACATGTTCAATACTTCCTAATGGCCTTAATCACCCGATGCTACCAAAATTTATCACGTCGGAATCTGTTTGCTGCTGTGAGACACACGTGAATGCATTAGAATGCATTTTTCCTAAAAAATACATCTAATTCCCTAGTTAAAAGGGTTAATCTTGTCTGAATCCAACTCCACATATAAATCAAGTAATTTTGTTCAAATATTAAATAGCGTCTTTTTATCTTTTCTTGTTGTCCGAGTGGCCAAAGCTCTAGACAAATCATTAAATTTACCTTTACCGGAACGCCATGTTTGGGGTATGGAGATCGAACCCCGGTTGTGGAATAACACTAAAAGGGAGATGATCTAGATGAGGTATAGATTTGAAATTTGGTGACATTTGCCACCTCTTCTTTGACGACACTCCCAACATCATTTCGTACCAATGGCTGCCAGCTGAAACCTACTCATGGGTATAATGAAAACATTGCCTATCAAACACAGGAAGGCTCATGACAACATTTCTTCATTCCGCACAAATCAAAATTAATAACTTTTTTACCCAAACATTTTTCTTTTGTTGACAATTCAGTTATTATAGATATATAATTTGATAAATCGGAGTATACGACTTCATAACTGATAATTTTTATTAATTTTTTTTCTATAATTACTAACATCTAATGTACTTAGTTGTGTTTAATTTAAATAGGCTCAAAGATCTATTCAGAATAAAATAAACACACATTTTTTGCAAATATTGCTACACTAAATTTTCATATAATTTATAATTGTTAGAAGCAGTTCACCTTTCCATAGCAACTTCCTTTTAGTCAGAACAATAGTCAACATCTGTAGTTTTGTATATTGTCTTAGAAACGAGTTGCTTTGTTTAGAAAAAAAGTAAGCAGAACACACAGCGACCAAATTCATTGACTGAAAACTTGTCAATACATCTTTTTTTACCCAACATAAATTATTGGTCCAATATATATATATATATATATATATATGCGAGATTGGTAGAACGTATTGGTTTGTGATTAATGGATATAGTTTTTTGAGTCCAGTCTAGCTGGTTTTATGTTCAAATGAGTACTCATACGGCTTAGAGCGGGAAGTTCATAGAGAAAATGTACAAGAATGCCAAAGATTTGAATGATTAAGTACCATTTAAGGAAAAGTGCTTTTTAAAGAAGTGCTTGATACTTTTGCTCATACTACTGTGTCGTCTTGGTTGTTTAAATTTTTGTTTGAATGAACCAACATGCTCATAAGAACAAGATGAGTCGGAGGGATCAGTCTTAATACTGACGATTCGGCTCAAGCGTTGACGCTCCTCGTTCACGTGTTCGTTGGCAGCCTTAATTGCTGTCACCAGACCCACTAAGAGTTCGTTTACTTGGTGGTTCAAGGAGATAGACACCTCGTAGAAGCCGCAGGAATATACGGACGCCAGATGCCTTCCTTCTGCATTGAAAAAACAAAGACAAGAAATTTAAATTCATAGTATTTACGGCAAAAATTGAATTCATGGGTATATGAATAGATCTATGTCCATTTTCTGGAATGCTGCCATAATATATATATATATATATATATATATATATATATATATATATATATATATGACTATCTTTGCTTTCGCTTTCAAATTGTTTCAATGATTTTCATATTTATCTTTCCGATCGCAGTCTGAAATGAATACAGCAAAACTTAGATACTAATCCAGCCTCACCTTTATTTATCCCCCACTAAGAAATCCATAATTGCATTAAAATTTTATTTTCAAATTTTATTTGTCATAAACAGGGGAAAATCTCGCATGGTCATTTGCTCATTCAATCATTGAAAGAAGATGGGTGAATGGGTTAGGTTTCGTTATCTTTCTTTCCATTGTATATCACTATTTGCCCGACTTCACTATTAGAAAACCAATATCGATTTCTTAATTCAAATTTAATGGGAAAGATTACCATAAATACATTACTTTACTTCTCTGGTGTGTCATACAACTTCAAAGGCATATACCCTCCTACAGGTAAATCATTCCAATATTTTCTAAATAAAAAAATAGCGAGAAGTTGTTTTAAAATTGTTTGATTTAATGACTTATTAATTTCTTTGGAGATTCTCAACTTTTATGAAATATTTTTGACAAAAAAATGGCTAAATTTTTAATTAACATGTTACTGTTTGATGTCTTTTTCTCTGCTTGGTCGCACATACCTTCACACTACTAATGTCCTCTTGACTTAAATTCCAGATGTGTGTATATTACTAGTACAGGTTATTAAAATATTATCCTAAAAGGTGCTATTAGGAAGTGGAATTTTATTACAAAATCTGTAACATTATTTTAATTCTCAATGAAATCACGTGAATTGGAGCAAATTCTCTCCTTTAATGTTAAGTCATCGATTTTTCGCAAAAAATATCTGCGAGATTGGAAAAGTTATTTATTTTCGCAATTAGACGAAATGGGAGGTGCTTAATAAACCACTTGAAAAAATAATGCCGCCTAGTTTTAAATAATGAAATAAATTATAAAATATAGAAAGAAAGAATAAATTTGCAGAGAGAGAGCGTAAGATTTCAGCGATATGATTGGTAATTTTTAATTTTGTGCTTTAACCATCGTCCAAATCACTCATATATTAGCTAAATCACATTTAAAATTATATTTATTTAGCTGTTGAACCAAAATAAAATTGATTTGATCTTAGTATTGCCATGAGTGCTAGATAAGTTAAAAAATAATTTAATTATTTTTGATTAATTTGTTTTGATTTGAAGCGAAACTTTGCGAATTGGCTATGATATGGTGAGCATTGTTGCTAGCACGGAATTCCACAAATATTCACAAAAGGAAGACTGTTTTTAGCGCCCAATACACAGATTTTAATGATAAAGCAAAAATTGTGCTCACCACATGCTATTTTTTGCGTTACTTTGTTTCTTTTGTTTCAAAAATTGAGTACATCCTGTCGAATTTACGCAGGCTACTTGAATTTTATCTTTTTATGCTAGAGAATATAAATTAGACAATTCAATGAGTGCAACACTATAAATCGCGAAAAAATTTTATACCATACTAAAGTGAGTAAATTTATCAATTTTGCACCACATAAACTGCCTCATAAGATTTAAACTAGAATTAAGTAAAGGTATTCCAACTGTTGTGTTTCCATGATGGATTTGGGATGACGCCTTCAGATCTACTAACCTTGAGAAGAAACGAGGTAACTCAATTATTCCCAATATCACATGAGTGACAACCTTGATGGGCAAATACACAGGAAAATTAGACTAGGGAGAGCTAAAATGGAGTTTTTGGTTGGGAAGAGGTTGATTGCACGTCAAAACTGAAAGTTGAAAAGTTAACTAGGTCGATGTTATTTATCCTTCAAATGATCAGCCTTGGGAGAAAACAATCATGCGAGTTCAACGGTGTCTCCCAATAAGTATAAATTAAATCTTTCTCAAAATGTATGCAACTCAACCAAGTTGTTGCTAATAGTAATGTAGTCAAAACTCGCAAAATGCAATTCGTGAAACATATGCGATGAACATGTTGGAAGGTATCCATTAAACGACTAAAGGCTAACATACAGCACTGTAACAAGCTGACAACTTCATTTAGGATGGTGGGAACGAATTTATCGAATTTAATGGCATTTATTAATATAACCAAATTTATCCTAAAAAGCTTTCATCACTATGAGTGACAAACTATAAAATTGACCTTTTAACATATAAATTATCTATTCATACACTATTCAAGTATATTTCAAAGAAAATACTGAAAGTAGTAGTAAATATCATAACAAAAATAAGTTATGATTAATTTAAATAAATTGCAAACAACTTTCAGTCGAAAGACGCAGCCAATAAGGTATTTAAATTCCTTCATTTTTGTTTGAATTGTTCGCATTTTCCCCGTTCTTTTGAAATACGACGAAATATGGCGTAAATGATATGAATTAAAGTAATGTTAGCTATATCACATTCACCAACTAAAAATTTCTATTAGAGAATTCAATTATATTCTAAGCATACAAAAATACGCTAAAGAACAGTAAATAAACTGAGCAGCAATTTAGCAGTAGTGATTGCGATAAGAAACGTGGAAATCAAACCTATTTTAATTTAATTAAAATAAATGTCCCACTTTCTAATGCATTCAATTTATGTGTTTTCAATAACGGGAGCCAATTTGATAATTGATTTAAACAAATGCCAGACGAGATCAAATCAGTTTTCATTCAATTTTAATGGGGCGTTCTGGTCTAGAAAAAAAGTTTTTGAAAATTATTTTTGCATATTTTCATAGTTTAACTATTCAAAAATATGTCCATTAGAGGATTTTGCAAAATTCAATTTAGTTTTGGAGATATAAATATTTTGCTGAGCAGGCATCCAAATCGGTTGGGCTGCAACTAATCGAACAAAAGACATAATGAGTTCACCGACTACCTGAATATATATTTCTTAGTAAGCCCTTTTATTCCGTTATATCTATCTATCTTTCTCTATATATTTTTACATATATTTAAGTATATATACTTCACGGCAATTGATTTACGGAACAGGATAACACCAGTTTTGCACGGCAATTGATTTACGGAACAGGATAACACCAGTTTTGCGAGTGCATCAGCAGCAAAATTGAGGAAATCAAATGATGAAGAAGTAATTATAGATAAAAATTACGGCTACTGTGTTTTGGAGTTTTTTACGGTCTTTTCAGAAATTTCTTTGTTTATTTCGTGTATTACATATAGCAAAGAGATTATATTGTCAAGAACGGCTCAACGCGGACTCGGGTTCAAAATTGAATTACAAGAACGGCTCAACGCGGACTCGGGTTCAAAATTGAATTACAATGCAGTTGCAATAGTCTACGCTACATTCCATCATGTCCATTCGTTGACAAATCCTTTAAGGTTTATCATCAGAAGAGTTATTGATTCGATGTTTGGGTTTAGAAATTCAAAATAATAATGAGTCTCTAAACTCGCTGATATGAAATTTCGCTCCAAAGCATATCCGTTCCCGGTCTTAGATCATTGAAATTGCAATATATTGCTGTGTGTATTTTTAATGAAGGCTTTATACCAATATTGAAGGTAATGACGATTATGGGAGTGAACATTAGTTTAGAAGCGCATACATTTGCTATCAGACGAGACAACACTCGGATTGACCGCTCCGAGATACGAGCCTAAAGCGCATCAAAGAAGGCCAGGACTGATCGTATAGAAAACAGAGACGCCGAAAATAGTTTTTTCGAAGTCAAGGAAGATCAGATGTACGCATCAAGAATGGCAGATTGAATAAATGTTAGTTAAATATATAATTTTATGACTTAGACTGCAGAAAATTTTACTTGAAACTTTAAACGTGTTTTTCTCAAAACTGCCTTTTGAATCTGATACCCACGATTTCTCAGATTCTGCCCAACCGATTTACTTGAAATTTTAAGAGAGTCTTCTTTAGGGACTTGGCTATGTCCGGAACTACGGCCATCTAAAAATTTTAATGTTTACTATTTTTAAAAAATTGAAGAATGTTCAAAAAAGTGGTACAAAAATGTTTTTTTCCTTTAGACAGTCGCCGTTTTGTAAAAAAATATAGCTAAAGCTTTTCCGTAGTTCCGGACAATGGGACATCATTGTAGATTGATAATCCTTTTTATTCTTTGATTTCAGATTGCTTGGAGAGTTAAAATCGTGCGTATGGTCATGAACCATATTTTTGGGACGGCCCACTCCATCAGCTGATAAATAACAAAATTTAAAATTTTTTTATTTTTTTGAATGCTTCAAAGGTGAATAAATAATGTATAAAAAAATGAAAATAAAAATATTACTTGCTTTTTTAACAGCACTTCAAAAATGACCTAAAATTCATGCCTATAGACCAGAATACCCCCTTAAGTCAACTTTACTATATAACCAATTCCAAAATCATTTTCTTGGCAAATTTATGTAATTTTTGGTATTAGATATTTATAATAAGTAACCATTACCACTTTCTATCATTGATAAAAGTGTTATACACTCAATAATGTTTACTTAGTAATTATCTTTTGTGAAATTATCAGGCAACCACCACAGACGTGATCAGCTTCAAATGCGTCATTAGTTAACGCGGAAGAATTAATTTTTTAGCCACCTGGCTTTACTCACACGATAAAATAAACAACACATTTAGCGACTGAATGGAATCTAATCATAAATAGTCTATTTTAAGCTTAT
>UZAE01013344.1:10192-23468 GCA_900617975.1 Rodentolepis nana | reverse complement strand
TTGAAATATTATTTAAATGCATTTCAAAATTCTAACCTATCCTAAACGATCTATTTATAAAAATTAATTTTTACAAGTTCTAGCATACGTTTTTGTTATAGTAAACAAAATAAAAGAACAATGTCAAATATTGAAGCCACTTTTTCGATATTATCGATTATTTATTTATTTATATCAAATGGCAGGCGTTTTGATAGTTATCATTAGCCCTTTAGTTGACTTCGTCCTTCACAGAGGGGAGGAGGAACATCAAGGTGAGAAGAATTCGGGATAGAGAATAGAAGAGTGATTCACAGATGTAAAAGAGCCAGACAAAGGTATAGAAAAAGGTGATTGAGTACTGTGGAAGAGGTCGAATATGACATACAGTGGGGGGTGATGGTTGTTTGAAGTGAGAAGTCAACTGCCGGTTAATAGACTTTTTTGCCGTATGATTATACGTTGCCCAGGGTGCACCACGAGGAGGTAAGTCTATCCCACACCCCATATTATCGATTATTGATTGAGTGAAACAATCATTCAAAGATATTTACCAATCAGTATTATATATAGAGGAAGAGGGAAAAGAAAGAATATTTCAGATCCGAAAGTGAAGGCTATTTGTAGTATCCAATTGCAAAATATGCAACCTTGTCGTTCAGATTATAAGGCCCACTCTTGCTGTCCCTTATAATATCAAATATTTCAGAAACTGACTTTTATAAAAGAAGAAAGGCCGATTTCAGGCATTTCCTCTATCTTTCCCTAACTTACACTAGTTCCTCTGTTTCTTCTCCAGCTTTCATTGATTTGCTAATTAGCCAATTAGCGCTTGATAAATCAGTCGGTGCGTCATCATTTCAGTGCGCACGTGTATTGGCTGAGTCACTCCTCCCTCTAACAAATTACCCAGTCACCTGTGTGTGTACAGTCAGCATCTCCTTTGCCATGTCCACAGTGAGTGACTTGAGTTCCCTAAAGCCACCTGAGAGTTTTTTTTGTTTTTAGCACTCATTCAATTTTACTCTCAATCAGGTAAACAAAGATAAAAACGACATTACTTGTTTATCGTGCATGTATCCTTTAGTTTCGATTAAATTTTGTCACCTTTGAGTCAGAAAGAAGCAATGCCATTGGGTATAAAAATGAAAAAGAAAGTAGGTGGGAAGTCAGCACCAATTAGAAAAAAACTAATATTTGTATTCAAAGAGTGCTTTTTTTGAATAAAGCTCAGGATTCCATTTTGCCTGAGACTCTTGACCATTGCGTCCTATGTTATATAATACAAAAGAGCACTATATATATATATATATATATATATATATATATATCTTATGCTAATTTAAATCATTCACTTAGTTTGCGTAGAGAAAATATCATGCTAACCACTCATATCGCTGGGTACACACTGGCGAGAATCAATCTCGTTACCTCTGAATTTGTAAACGTTCACGTTAACCACTGCTGCACCACCTGCACAATGGGACGACTAAGACAAATTTGCCACATTTATCGTGGGAAGAGGGAAAGCATTCAACGCTCTCAAATTGAGAATCTTATCTATACCAAAACCAGCCGCCACACTTGTTCGTTTCAACTCTCACCGGCAAGTTCCGAACTTGAGGCCCATGCTACCGCAATATCACCGGAAAGGGGTAATTAGGTTTTTGAGGTAAACTTGACGGGTTAATAAAAGTGAGCACACAACTGAACCCTGGATGTCAATTTACATCTGTTAGCCTATTTCCGGTTAAAATTAACTCCCAGTCATGAATAGGTCCCAAAGATTTTATTCCTTTAACTACATTGGTTACCCACGAGATTGGACTCCTTTTGCGTACGAAAAACTTACACCCGTTCCCTGACTTTATAAACTCCTTTGGAAAAATTCCCAAACTGAGGCAATCGGGCAGTCCTATACGCCTTTTTAAATTTAAAGTGAACAGATTTGAGGTTCAACAAGGTAGGAGACATCTCAAAAAAGCAAATTTAAATTGGGCAGTAAAAAATTTAAAATTAACACAGATGGAGAGAGCGAAAAAAGACAGACATAATATGTTAAAAATGAGAGCTAGAGATATATGAAGAGTAAAAGACTGTCTGCAAATGCGAGGAGCGACAATGGTATTGATATTTCAATAACAGCCAGTCACAGTCCCTGTCGTCGTCAAAAACTATCAATAGATCATCGCTTGAGAGGGGAAGAAAATGGAAAATAGCCAAAATGCAAACAAGTTGAGGAGATTGAAGACCGGGTTTCAGGGGAAACAGCAAAACCTGAAAGACAACAGAAGGAGTTTTCACTGTCAAATCGTCGCGCCTACAGTTTCAGGAGTTCGTTCTTGTCAAGCATCTCAAGATCCGGAGATAAGGTTCCTGAAGCGAAAGGTTCCACTCCAAGAATCAACTCTTCAGCACCGGGAAGAAAATCGGCCAAATCCATCATTGAAGAGGTATCATCAAAAAGCATGTTCTCTTCAGAAAGTATGGACTCAGATTCTGTCGTTGACTCAAAATACGAGAATTCTTCATCGTCATCTACACCCCGATTTCCACTACCAAGGAGGGTTTGAGAATTGAATAGCTCAGGGAGGGAGAACGCACCATGTTCATTCTCCAGGAATGTAGATCTTCGTTTGGGAATTGTAGAGGCGTTAATGCTCGAAAATAGTGTTTGATACTGCTCTCCAAAGGGTTCATGCTCTCGTTTCAAGATTCGTGTCGCAGGATTCAGGAGACAGGATGTTGGTCGGGGTTGTCTAATTATGACATTCACCGGTCGTTGACTTGTAGCCGACGCGTAGCGTTGACGAACAAGTGGCCGCTGATGTTCATCAAGAATTATCTTCCTTAAGGGCTGAATTGCAGATTGATGCGGCTGTTGCTGTTTCACTGGGGTTGAAGGAAATTCCGTTGAGGAGGTACAACTGTTTTTCCTGGAAGAGTAAGCGGAATCTTGAATACGCCAGGGTTCGGGTGAATAACCTCGGGAGACAGAAACTTGTTGAACTGTAGTTGGACTCGATTCAGTGCTGTTTGCAGTTGTAACCGATGAACTATTTCCATTAGCCACGGTATCTAGTATCACTCCACGTTTCTTGGGTTGGTATTTGTAGTGAGGGAACTCGAGTTGGTGGATTTTAACTAACTTTGCAGCCTCCTCGTCATAACGATTCTTGACACTTCGCGGAACAGACCTCCAAACAATACCGAGTTGTTGACTTAATACAGAATTAGATGCTTCATTGTGAATTCGCAAAACGTTTCGTCGAATGTGCTGAGCAAACAGCTACAACGATAATAAGATTATCTATTAATTAAAAACCTTGGATATCACAAAATTAAGGGCTTATACGCAATCTCATTCAACGTAATTACCAAGATCGGAAAGACCCAATTGTTTACTATTTGTTGAACTGATTTTATAAGAAGCTTTCAATTTGAAGTAAGCATGTTTATCTTTCCTTGAAACCTAACCGAAACCGGTCTGACAATTTGAAAATACTTATACAGATTCTCACGCTTAACTACGTTATACTGACAACAGCCAACCACGTTGTAATTCAAACCCTTACTACCGACATCCTTTTTCATCAGAACTTATTCCATAATCTGCAAAGGAATCAAACGGTAGGACCTTACCTTCGCCCATAGAAGAAAAGACATTTTCACTCCTTAAATTAAAGCCGAGTTGTTTTTTTTCTCCCAAAATCCACCCATCAAACTTCTTCCTTTTTAGTTGAGCCATGCTATATACCATCTTTTAACCAATTAGGCAGTTAATACCTACTAAATTTGTCTACTCAATGGTCTTGATCAAGTAGGTTTAACGTTGAGAAAAAAGAGTTTATATCCGCAAACTAAACTGACATTGCCGTAAGTATACAAGTAGCTAATAGGTGCGAAGTGAGTTTGCGTATGTACGCGTATTCGTGAATTGATTGGTTGACTGGAGTTGCATAAAGTATCAATTTAAAGCGAGCCTGGCTGTTGATTTCAGTGTCCCAGTCGCCATTTTGGGTCTTTATGACTTATGCCACATGGCGGCGCAGTACGAAAGCCACAGTGACGTGTGTCTTATGGCGGGTAAATCAAACCCTCCTTCCCACATCCCTGGGGTGTCGATAAAATTCCCCTACAACGTCGTAAATGTTATCAGCCATTTAACCGACCATATATGCGTGGTAAGAAATGAGACCATCTGACCATGATCCGCTGTGTCCTTTTCGAGGTTCTTTTCTCCCCAAACCCTCATCACCGTTTCGTTTCTCTACCTAGAATATGAGGCAGTCGATAGTAATCTCCTGAAGTGAAAGTCTGATGGCAATGGTCTAAATTTAGAACGCTCCTGTTCCCCAAGACAGAAGATTGGTTTGTGGAAACGATTTAGAAATGCCAAAAATGTTTATAGCAATCCGACAAATTGGCAAAAGCCTTCAAACTGACGACTGAGGCCTATCGTGGCTCAGTAAACTATAGTAAATAATCATTGAGAGAAGCATAGATTCTTATCAATTAATAACTCGATAGATGTGTAACCAAAAAGTGAGACTGATATGGAAGATATTTTACCCCGATACAAACAAGGATATTAATTTGATACGCTTTGAAGTACAAAGAAAGTAAGGAAATAAACATAAAATGGAAATTTTAAAACGTGAATGCAAGATTGAGGTAAAGAGCAAAATATTGGTCTTGAATGTCTTACCATAAAGCTATTGAGCGGCCGAGGAACTGAGTCTTTTCTCCTTCGTTTTTTGGATTCGGTGATGGTAGTGTAAGGTTTCGTTGCGGCAACTCCTGTTAACCGGAGCGCCCTATCACTGGGCCATTCGGTTGGAAGTGCATGGAAGTCCGTCAAATGACGGATCCAAGCCTGCAAACTATTCTGCGCAGAAACGCAATCGACACAATCCTCCATCCACATGGCTAGACAAGAATTTTGGGGACTACAGACGGCCGGTGGTGCTTTATACGTTGCCGAAAACTTAAAATGACCTTGAGGTTTCACCTACGGACGCACGCTTAGGTTAGGAGAAGCGCTGGCTTAGGGGATACGAATGGAGAAAGTGAGAGACGGACAGGCTCGTGTACGCGTACCAACGAACCCTCTGTCTGTTTTATAATAACCAATCAGAATTATCTATGCACGTTTAATCGTAAGCGTACACCAATGAGAAAGAAGTGACTAATAATGCCTGAGTTGTCTTATTGCTAAATTCGCTTCCAGGCCCAAGTGTTCGATGTCGTCATACTGACAGGCAATAGTTAGACAGCAACCGTGTCCTATAAGTACAGAATTTTGTTATATCTGTCGACAGTCAATAGTTTTAAATGGTTAAACTAATCTGGGTGCAAGGGCAATAGCAAAGTTAAGTGGGAACGTTTGAAGTACTTAAATTTTTTCGTCTTTACGATCAAGGGTTTTGTGGCTCCAATAACCTGTGATTTCCATTCGGGAGTTTTCCAAAAATGCTGACTTGCTTTTTAGGAATTGTTGCCATTGGTATCGATCCTGAAGTCTTATTTTACCAAGCTATTTAGGTGGGTTTGAAATTGAAATATGTCTAATTCTCCTTGGTTTAAATTATACTAAAAAGAGAGTGTTTGTCTTCTTTATAGAGTTGTATCGTTGCACAAATTGGGAAATACTATCGGGTTGTATAAATACATTATTGTGCACTGACTAATTGTAAAGACTTAGATACCTTGTAATCTGGAAGAGCTCTTTTCGGCCCTATTAATCACAGATACCAACAGAATTAATTTACTTCTAGCAACAAAATTGGCCGAACCCTTTAGCAATTTGATAGGCGATTGAAAGTCGTTGAAAAAGATTTCTAGCCTCATTAACTTATAAACCAAATTGCAGTAACTTACAATAAAAAGTATAGGAATGTTCATGAAAGATAGACTTGCATTTTGGACAACTGGATATCAGAAGGAGACGGAAAAGGTATCAAAAAGTAATTTATAACGAAGTCGACGTTGTAGAATTCAGATGCTCCAAAATAAGGGGTGACCAAACTCTATCGAGTTTGAATTAAATCTATTAATAGCACTCAATTTTATTCGCCCAAATTCAAGGCGTCATGGAACATATTCCATAAGAGGCGATTTCGAGTATTTGCGTAATGAGACTTCATGTAATGACTCCCGAAATCGATTTTAGTAAGTAAATCAATATCCAACTGCCTATCTTCATTGCATAAAAGGTAATTTTGAGTTAAATTATTTTAATCCTAGTTGTACCAATTTTACTTGAACGGGTATTGACGTAATTATTAGAAAAAGGCCAAATAAACATTTTTCATTCACATTTATTAGAATATTAAGTTTCTTCCCATGTTGTTGATTTATATATTTGGTTGCCATGGTGCGCGAATTGCGATACGATATCTTAATGATTAAATTAAGATGTGCCAGTTTTTATTAATAAGAGCTGAACTTTCAGCATTTTTCGGAGTATTCTGATCTTAAGGATCATAAAAATAAGAAATAAAAAATTGAGGCTATCCACTAGGCAAAATCTAACCGTTATCCACACCAAATCTTACTTTAACCCTCTGTTATTGTCATTCGACACTAGCTTAATGCGAAATATATTCATGTTTTGTCAATTTCTATTCCCGTCTCGAGTGAGATGAACATTGTCGTGATTGGAAAATTAAGTCCACTTTCGCAGATCAATTAACAGAATCACTTAAATTTATTGTCTATTCCATGATCATCGAGATAATAGGAACCTAAGATGCGCTTAGCAAGAGTTCAAAACGATTCAGCGGAAAGGGTAATTCAAGTTCGTGCTGTGTGCTGGTCAAGTGGCACGTCTACAAAGCAGAGGATCGTAAATATCGACGTACATCAGTGATGCGGATGACCAACCGTACGAATAAATTCTAGAGGTTGAAGGCCGCCCTCTTTCCAGGTCAAGTGCAGTGAATGGGCTTCCAAGTGGATATGGGAAGTAATTTTTTATTAGTCCTAGCTGACACAAATGTGACTCAATTAAATTAGTCCATACTTTTTAAGCAGTCCACAAGAAGGCTAAAGCCTTGGATTTACAGATCACCCTCCAACCTTTTCAGATTGTTCGAAAAATGCAGGGGAACATTATGCGATAAGTCCTATTAACCTTAAGAAGTTAAATATAGATGGGTATTTACCTGAAGAACGTAAACAGGACATCAAATCCCAATCCATGACCTTTTCTCGAATGAGGACGTCTGTTAAGACGTTTCAAGTGAACGCAACTGGAGACTGTGAGCCCGGACAGGACTCCCACCTCCCCTTTTCGCCCAATTCCAGCCCTATGAAGTGCGTCACATGACCACAACATATGTTAACCTTTTTAAAACCTACCATCTTCACCTAACGCAATAGTCGATCTTAGGTCAACGCTCGCTGAGGGGCTTGCATTCGGGGTTAACTGCGTTACTCCCGCAATAAAAATGAAATTTTCGAAAGTGAATTCAAGCTTCACACAGTGTAAGTCAGATTGACTTGAATAATATATTTTTTGAATTAGCCTATATGACTAAGGAAAATTGTGAAGGAACTTTATATTCTAGTTGGAAGTTTGGGTTTAGAGATACCTTAACTGCAAAGCCTGAGAAGTTTGGAATCGTGAAGATTTATTTATTTATTTCAAATGGCAGGCATTTGATAGTTATCATAAGCCCTTTAGCTGACTTCAGGCTTCACGGAGGAGGAGGGGGAGCATCAAAGGGACAAAAAGTCGAGAGGGGAGGGGGACAGAGTAATGATTCACAGATGTAAAATGACAGATAGGCACAAATGTTGAGTAAAAGGTAAGGCGAGATCTGCTCAAATGTTGGAATATGACATACAGTGGCGTTATGATAGTTATAAGTCAGAAGTCAACTGCCGGTTAATAGACTTTTTTGCCATAAGAGTATACGTTACCTAGGGTGCACCACGTGGAGGTAAGTCTATCACACACCCCGGAATCGTGAAGACAAAGTAACTAATTATTATTCGTTTTTTGTAAGATATTTTTCGTCTTGAATAGATAATTATTGACTTAACCTATAATTATCAATTCCATTAGTTTAAAAGTCGTTTCCAGGGATACAATTTGGACAAAAGCTTGGTTAGCTTTCAAATTCCAGTATGCTGGCTCGCGAAGCCTCTTCACTTTGGTGCAATCCGCGCGAGTTAATATTCGTCCAAGGCAATTTGTGACCTCAATTTTAAGCGTGCCATATTCGTAATAAAATATGTAAAATTCTAAGAAGTCTCGGATTTCGTCCAGTATGAGTCAGAAGACGTTTAGATCAAGATTAGATTAAGTAAATTAGCATGAATCGTTCTAACCCGAATGGTCAATAGAAATTCGTACCTAATACTGCCTATTTGTTCCTTCTAAATTGATGGTTGTAAGAATGGTAAATTTCAAATCAGAATAATAAAGATTTAGTACAAAACATATTAATGATGGGCTCCTTTTCAATATTGAACTATTTTTCAATACTGTCACGCCGATTCCTCACTGACCTCAACTCTCTTTCTCACATGCAAATTCCCCAAAAATTCTAGAGCTCTCATTAATATTTCCTTAAATTACCTTGGACACTTGACGGTGGGATAATAAATTCGTCTACCATTCCAAAAGAGTGACTACGTCAGTGTCGTTCAACATTTCGCTAACTAAATGCATAATCATGATCTCTGGTCTGGCTACAATGAGTTGGCCAGACTAACCTAACTAACCATACTTAAAGTGAGATTTCCAAGTGTGACAAATAAATTATATACAACTATCCGTAGGGCTAGTAAGTGATTCACTAATTGACAGCTTTCTTCTTTGTAAACATCATATTCTCGACTTAAACACCCCGTGATGCTCCTTCCATAACTTATCACCAATACGGTACCCAGGGTATGTAATAATAATTAATTTTGCCACGATTGCCAAATCAAGTTGATGAAGATACTCTTTGGCTATACCTTGTCTCGTTTTGTTGTCATCCATGCGTTTGGTGTGGAATAATTTGAAGTGTTTCATACTAAATAATATTGTCAATTATATAACGTGAAAAGATTCAGCTTAATACAAATCCATTGAAATAAAGCTTAAAATGTCAGAATGAGAAGTTTTACGACATTTAATTTGCAAGCTAATGTTAGTCGGACTCTTCCATGATATAATGTTGCTAGGCTAAACCTCACTCCGAGTCAGAGAAGGCAGGTCAAGTGCGCAATTGCCCCAAAGTCGCTTTATAAACTGTCCAACAAGACCACTATAGGAGAATATAATTAATGAATGACCAGAGTAAATATTCAAGTAATTGAGCCAGGATAATAACGCGATAGACCCTCATGATCCTTTGCTAATCAGTCGAAAATACGTGAATATCGTAACTTCATGGTAATGGTTATTCATCGGACAGAGATTTAACTGGGCAAGACTAGCTAAGTAAAGAGATTGGGCATTTATCGGTGCAATTAAGTTACTATTTATGTACAGTAAGTGAATTTTTCCAGATTGCGATTGGTTGGAGAAGGCCTAACCAATCATTAAATTTAAGTATCCAAAAACGTTAAAATATGATTGGTTAGCCAACGGACCAATCGATGAATGACGATTGACCTCGTCATGTAGTAAAATTTAGATGATTACGGCATTTAAGTTGTATCGATGTCGCGAAGTTGACATTGCACTTCCAATGCATAGAAAAGAATATTTTAGTCTTTGTATCGTTGGGGGTGTGGAGTCCGCACACTTCTGTGGTTCTCAATTAAGAAATAATTTGAATTTAGAACTTGAATACAAATTAGGGATGAGGCCACTATTTACGAAAATCATGCATTCAGGAACTTCACTGCCGTTCAAATTACGATGTCTTATTACTGTCTATGGTGATTACCAGGTACAGATCCCTGTATAGTGCTTGGGAAGTTCCTTCTCCTTTACGCAAACATCAAGATTTCACGATCACTTTATAGCACCATATTTACTTTTATTTATATAATTTCTATAATGAAATATTAAATATCTTCATTTTTGATTTCTTTCAAACAATTCTTTATACATTTATACATTCGTGGTTGCGAAATCCTTGACACGTGTCATGAAATTTGATCAATGCGTTGAAATCGAAAACATTTACAGTTTTAATGGCAACTATTCCGATGAGAAAGTATATTTACTCCTTTGGTGTTAAAAGTACTTTTCAACAGTTCATGCCGCCTTCATTTGACTCTTATTTTCGATATTAATTTATCTTCTTTTTGGGCTATTCACTCTAATTAGTGGGTTAGTTAGCGGTACCCACGAATTCCGACGCCCAATTAAACCCGATATGAATTAGCATTTGTGTTTATGTAACTTCTTGGCCTTATTTTATGGAAGTGAATTTTTTCTTCCTTCCAAAAGTAAAGGTATTGTTAAGCATTTTTCGAAAAAAACGCACTTCACTAAACAGTATGCAAGTAGAAAATCTTCTGTTGGATATAATTATGAGATTTCCACTTTTATTAAATATGCTTAAATGTGCTTTTGAAAGAAATACACCAAATATAGAAGGCAAAAGGACAGTAATGGCTCTTAACTTTTTGAATGAAACTATTTTATGACTTTGTTTTTTAAAATTATTTTTCCAGTCTATCTTAGGAGCTTTCAGGCATTAATGACTGGAATTCATAAGTTCATTCAAAGTAGACTGTCAATCGACGCGTAGGTATTCTACTTTTTAAGGCCTTAGATAAATTTCTACAATCAAGAATAGGAATATAGAAAAGGTACAAAGATATTAAAAAAACAAATGACAAAGCAGTTTACGTGCTCGTCTGTGACGCCACAGATCTTAGGTCCTTAATTCAATACACATTTTTGCTCGCCCTATGAGTGGAGTGGCCGACGGTTAGAGGAGGTTGAAACTGGCCTCCACTGAAAGTGAGGGTTGGTAGGAGTATTCTTAAATTGGCTTCGGAGTTATTATTCAGATGACGGTTAACCATTTAATGACTTTAGAAATCACTTTTATCTAGGAAAAAAATGTTGTGCATTTAAATGAGCCACATTCTATACAAGCTTTTAAAAAGTGTAATGAAATGCTTAAATAGATTTTAATTTTACTTTAGTTCAAATGAAGCTCAACTTTCTCTTAACGTACACTTATCATTTACACCACAATAAAATAGCTCATTATCAATGCAACCGCCAATGAGTAACGAAGCACTTATTTTTAAGCTTAAAAACCCTTTTGTTTAACTTTACACTGAAAAATTCATGTCCAATTTGTGGACCATTGTGACTGGACATCCACTTAACTGGTGGACCAATTTCTCGACTCCCTAAACTAGCTTTGGAAGTGAATAAAAAGTAATGGTGATAAGGTCAGCTTGGAAAGTCGCAATTTTCACTCTCTTGCATTGAAAGAAAAAGCTGTCTCCAAACACCCTCGAAATTGCATTGTTGAAGGATAGAGAAACCCTGTCAACATATGAAGCTATTTCAAGGATCGAGGTTTCAAGACTGAAAGAACCCGCTACACCTTATTCCTTCTCCCGCTAAGGATTACATAGCATCAGTCCCCTCTACTAATTTATTGAATTCTTGTTAAATTAAGGGATCATTTGTTAGAAGACTGCGAAATCAAATAGAAGTAACCTCAATAATTGAATGAAAGTTGGAGGGATTAATTGGGGCGTCTTTCAATGGTGATACTTACCGAAATTTGACGAAAAATGTTAGTGAGAATAATGTTATTTGAGAAACTGTGCAAATGCAATTCTAGAAGACCTTTGATCTATGACCTATACCCTAAAAATCATATTAAATGACATCATTGTTCACAGTAAAGCTTTTTTCGTCGCAAGATAGCTCTTCACAATGGACACTGCGCAAAGATTAAGTGGAAGGAATTACCCATAAGTAGAAAACAAATTCAGCTAATTACAGAGGTCGAATAAGGTCTGATATTCCAATTCAGGCTTAACGTTTTATGCCGTTCATGTTCTCACGTTTTGAATCTCAGGACTCGTTCCTTTTTTCCTGAATGAGTTCGTATTCGAGGGTGTTAGAGCTTGTTTAAATTCTTCTAAAACCCGAAATACTAGTTTGTGGAGATAGAATTTTAATAATAATATTAATTTCTAGGCCCGCTGAAACGAAGTGTTCCAACGCTCGTATAGTGTTTATGGAATTCCACTTGAAGTTCTTCCGATTGTGGAACCAATATTGACGGCTTCATTTGATCATATCAAGGAAAATATTTGTGCTGAATAATGAATTATGATATAGTGGACATTCGCATAGAGATATTGATCTTTCATCCTCAGCAATTTATTAAAAGACAAATTTGTTTATGTCTTACCATCAAATATGAAACAATTGTCCAAAAATTCATTTTCATTTTATCTGAGTTATATGGTGGTTTTATTATAACGATAGTATAACCAAAATAGTGAGCTTCAAAATATGATTTAACATTGGGTTTTGGAAACGAACCCACTCATCAGTTCAATAATTAAAATAAACATAAAAAATTCTAGATTGAGACCAACTAGGACAGCAATGAAGCATAGTAAGCGGCTAGGAAGCTACAATAGCAAAACTTTCTGTTTTCATATTTCAATTGACTATTTTGCTCATTCTATTGAGCTTATCTCACTTTAATCGATTTACCGATTTTACTGTTATCAGAACAACTGCACTGATTACGCCTGGGCTACAAGAGGAGTAGTTGGAGGTGTGGTTTTGATCAGAACAACACAGGAGCACTTTCTCAATATCCATGGTAAGTGTTAACTATATATTTTCAAAGGGGGGGGGAGGTTGGAATGTTTTTTCTTCTATGGAATGTTTGGGAAACTATTGTTTCTCACCGTTAATTACTGGTTGGTGTGACGCGATAGTAAATCCCAGACTAATCAAAAAGTCCACTGTGAACTGTCTTCACCAGAGTCCAAAAGCAATCTTGGCCGGCAAAAAATAACACACAACTAATTATGGCCGACGGACGACTAGCTAATGACTCATTGTACTGATCTAAAAAGAGGACTTTCGAACACGTGCCAATCCGCCGGGTGTGTGAATGAATATTTGTATGATTGTTTACCTATCCCCCTCTTCCTCCATTTACATACAACCATTTTTATCGCTGCTTTTGGACAGAGGGAGTCCGGTAGTTTTGTTGTAGGACCTAAATTCTTACATTCTTATTCCAAAAAAGTAGATAGTCTTAATTTAAATGTTCGTTTATTCTCTAGAAAAGCATAGTCAATTAGGAGACACTTAATCCTTAAAGACCCTTGGTGGGGGGGGGGGGGG
>UZAE01013343.1:0-23503 GCA_900617975.1 Rodentolepis nana | reverse complement strand
CCCCCCCTCCTCTTTTAATACTTTTTTTAATGCCTCATACGGTTCTCAATTTGCGTGAATTTGCGTCGCCATATCATTTTGACTTCTCGTATATTAGAGTTTCATAGATTGTCTTAGGTTAATGACGAATTCCTCTTATGAGGAAGTACCTCGAGTCCTACAAAGTATGGCTTAAAAATACCTTCTTACAAAATGAATGCTCTTCTTGAACAATTAGCGGAGTGAAAGCTGAATGGAGAACAATTGTATAATGCCATTTTTGTGAAATACAGCTTCACACACTCTGGCTTTAAAGTAATGCTAGTTTGCAGACTAATCAGACCTGGAGAGAGACAAAATGGGAGTGTAGTTACTACAATGGTCTATTAAATTCAATTCTTCTTGTATGAATAGAGATTATCTCCATTTTTTGAGGTTTGAAGGTTCAGCTAAAAAAAGGTGACCATAGTAACTGTCACGCTTTCAGGAGCTTATCGATAAAGGTGTTGGCCGACAGAGAGATTGTCAGCTCAATGTACTCGTCCCTTGATACAACGTGAACTTTGCGGATTTGAGCACTGTAGGAAGTGTGATGTATATATAAGCATTTATTTGCAAACATCTAGACGGGACAAGTTAGTGTGTAAGGGTGTAAAGTCTTCAAGATGTATAGCAGTTCTAAATTGAAACTAAGGTGGATTAAAGTGTTTAAGCTGTGAGAGAACACAACCGCCTAGGCTGAATGGAAACAACCCTCTTCCTCTGCAAGGAATATGAAGATGGTTTTACATCAGTGGCTACTGTTTCCTCTTAATTCGAATAATCCATTTTGCATTGAGGCAAGGATGTCTCTGCCACGAGGTAATAATGTGCTTGGTTGCTTACAGGGTCTTTTGTGTGGCCTCTTTTTTTATCTGTTTCATCGATTTCCCTTCCTTATCCTCTTAAACTAAGTCTACCCTTCGACGAATAGGTATTCCTAGACGCTCACGTGGAAGCCGTCCGTGTTTTGGGAGAACCATTCTCCTCCGAAAAGCCTTTCAATTTTGGATGTCAGTCCACAACCAAACGGATCAACAGCATCATCCCAGTGATGCTCGAGCACCGTCTCACTCCACCTCCCCCTGAAACCTATTCTCTTCACCGTAAAATGTCCGGCTGCTTTCTCCTCTGTGGTAAACTAGGCGCCGAGGTCAACTGCCGGCAGCTCTTTCTTGAAATCGCCAACAATTACGTCTATGGATTAGACAGTACTCCGGAGATGAAGTAGAGCTTTCTCAGGAACGATCGTCCTTTGCTTTGTAGTGAATGAATTGTTTATACTTAGATAATCATTGATACCTCAATAAAACAGTTTTGTAAATAGTTATTCGGCTTCTGTCTTCGATCCTACTGAATGTTGTGATGTACTTGTTTGAGGTCTGAGTTTCCTAATCAGAAAAGTTAATATTTTGGAACTCATCTGACTGAAAGAATCGCATTTGGTTCTCTGCAGGCCAGCATAAACCATATAATTCTTTGCCAGTCGAATCACTGTATTCAAGTAATGAAGGACACTTATGGACAGATTTTATCCTGATTTCCCGCCAATTCGGATTGTCGTATCTCTGTTGTTCGAATAAATACGGATGGCCACTTCAAATGCCGTGTGTAGATCAATGAGTTTTGAACTCATGATCTCTTGTTCCCCTTTTGGCAGTTATAAGCGTTATTGCTTCACCGAGGGCACAAGATGCCTGATAATACTTCCATACTCTGCTAGATTACTTGGAGTTACCTCCAATGTATAGAACATGATAGTCGTAGCTAAAGGCTCCCCCCCCCTCCCACTTCTGGACTCTTCTGTATATATCCCATGAGTATAGTTTGACAAGCAGGCAGGGCTAATATTGAGGTCAATAGAGAAATTACCGAATACAAGTTCTCTAATCCGGGTTGCTACAGTGTTATTTCTTCTCTTTGTAATTGCGAATGCTTGTATTTTTGTGTTGTATTTTAAGCATATTCCCATGCAAATCAATAATGTATTTTTGAAGAAAAGACGTCCAAAGATGCGTGACACAGCAATACGTAGCGATCAAGGGAGTACACCATCCTCCCCAGTAGGACCTCAAGACGATGTATTGGATGATCTTGACGGTCAGTCGGTATCCTCCTCACCTGAACATGCAGGATATACCCTGTTGGAGAATGCTATTGTATCCAGTCAGAGCAGTGATGAGGAAGAAATAGAAAATGGGAGTACCATTCCTCTAGATGATACGGGAGTTGATGAAGCCCTTATGCGAGTGTTGAACTCTGATGGGACACATTTTGGATCATTCCCAGTTTCGGTAATTAATAATGTATACCATTTAAAGTTGTCTCATGTTTAATAATTGGCATTCGACTGGCTTCTAGGAGGAGCCTAAAGACGAACCAGATGAGTCATCACCAGCTCTGCTGTGGAATGAACCTAGAAAGGATGCGGATCAACGAATACCTCTTCCTGATGGTGAGTTGACTGAATACATGAAAACTCGTACAAAAAATATGAATATTCAGAGGTCCTACGGAATTATGAGATAAAGTCCTTATTTGTCATTGCTGTTAGTGACTATCACTAATGTGAAAGAATTAGGCGTTTCTTAGCTTTTTGTAATCAACCGATTTCGGTTAATAGAAAGAACAGACAAGAGCAATAATAGTGGTGTTATAATTGTCTACGAAGTTCATTCCCTATTTATCAAGAAGAGTCGATTCTGACGCTACCTTTTTTCTCCAAACGGTGAATGCAACATGATCTTGCATGCTGATATTCAGCAGCTTAGCTTTAGCCATTTCGTTCATCCAATTCTAGGCAGCCTCTTCTTTAATTTTTTGTTTGCCCTTGAAGGTTGCAATTTTAATGTACTTTTAGAAGTACATCAAGGTTAAGTTTCATTACGGTGAACCAAGTCTCCATTTCCTTTATGTTCACAAGGAGACATAGTAAAGAGAACACACACAATTTTTCAGAGGTAATAGATGGATGACAACCACTGGCTACTTATTTTAGAAAAAGCGACAGAAATCAAGGCCTGTCTGAGCGATTTCAAATTGCCTGAAACATGCTTGCCAGCATGGGCAAAGGAAATCCCCGAAGATGTTTGGATACAGCATCTCCTCCAGCGCATCTCTCCACAATCAAATGCAACTGCTTCTACATCGAAACTGTGATACTCTCTCTCTCGACGTTGATTAATTGATTGTTGTTTTTTTCCCCTAAAAGGAACTTGGAACACAAGTTTAATCGTGATATATTAAAATGGCAAAATTTTGGTATTAAAAGTGTCAAATAAATCCGTTTTCAGCCATATTGCGGTTTTTACCATCACATCTCAATGGAAACCTACTTTCCCAAATAGGGGTAAGAGAAACCAACAAGTCACCCAAAAATGATTACCAAAATTTATTTTTAACACATAATTTTCATACATAAATGGTGTAAACTCGATTACGTTATTGGGGATTAAAAAATGTGTCTACAAATTCACAAACACAATGAGCAATCATCTTTCGCGCTTTATATTTGATTCTCCTTCTCCTCCGCGATATCGCCTTCAGCCTAAACAAATTATAAATAAAAACAAAATTAAATGAAAATTCAGTCCTTAAATGCACGCTAGTTAAAAGAGGAACGCACATTTCCGTAAAGCAGGAGGTTAGAAGCGTCGTCCTCAGCTTGAGCTTGCTGTTGATTTGTCGCGTCCCATTCTATAAAAGAGAGACCATTAGATTAAAAAAAAACTACATTTTTTCAAGGAGCGATTATAAAGCCCTCAACAAATTCCAAAAACCGGATGAAATTGAAAGTGACTAACGAGATATTATAGGAGATAGCTTTTGGCGCAGAAAGAGTTACCATAAAATAAGGAGTTTGTTAAATATTTCGACCAGTTCGTTATGGAGAGCAGTTTTAAATATAGCACATATGTATTTCCTGCAAATAACGAGAGCTTTAGCTTAAAAGCTCGAAACTCACGACTGTAGTCGAGGAGTTCAATCTTGGCTCCTGGATAGTACATTGGGCACAGGTGCATTTATTAATAAGTGAATGGACTACCGGGGTTTCCCGAAAATTCGCTCAGGGCGGTTAAACGGAAGACTCCAAGGGCGAACTTTCGGAAAACCCCGGTACGAATTAATGGCTCCCTTTTGCTCGTTATCATGTAAATTGTCCTTGTTTTATACGAATGCCACCGCTCGCGGGCTTTTCCTTGAATAAGGCTTATTATGTGTCAAATTTGGAGATCAATAAATGTGGCTCAGTTCTGAAGCAAGATCTGGCTGAAATTATGTGCCAATGAAGTGATGGTCAACATGCAAGCCTGATGAGTCATGAGTGAGAAGAGATCAACATCCATATCAGCGCACATCCACTGATGTGGATGAACAACTGCACTCGTTATTCCCTATTGACAAGTAGTGGTAGATTGCGAATTCCTCATAAGAGCGACTCTAGGATATCTCTTCTCCACTCATATTAGACGCTAATACCATTTATAGATGTTAGAAATTTTCTCCTCTCAATTTCCTTGCAGATTGATGCAGCCAAGTTAGATAGTAAAAGCTGATAGCTTAAATAGTCGTACAAAAATATCCCAGAATGACAATCATGCCAAAACTACTTAAACTTCAATGCTATTCAGTATAAACAGAGCAGTGCCTTTTGATAGGGCGAGTTTAAGGACTTGAAACTGGTACTTTCGGAGAGGAGGGAGGGAAAACTTCAATAGAATGCTTAATTAGCACCTTTAGTTAATAAAGGAAAGAATCACATGTACTACAAGCTACTATCTTATAAAGCAAAGGGTTCTTAAGCACCACAATGCAATATTTGCTTACTTTCCCAAAACCATCCCACGTCAGGTCAAGACAAGGCTCACTCTATTTGTTAAGGCGCAGATTGTCAGTATTTTATCTCAAAATGAGCAACACAAATTGCATTTCTCATTCCAACAATAAGAAAGCGGCTTTATTGGTCCCATGGCAGATAGTCGACAAGCGAACAAGCCATAATCCGACGTTAAGCAGTTAAGAATCCCCCCAAATAAATTGCTCTGCATCACCACTGTTAACCACGGCAAGTATGAACCCGCATCTCTAAGGCTTTTTTAAAAATGCTGAAATAAAGACAACCATTTCAGGCTGAGTAAAACCTTTAAGTAGCTATTTGTTCAGATTTTGAAATGCAAATCCACTATTTAATAAGTTCAAGAATTTACCAGACCTAAGCATAAAAAATTGGATATCATCAATCTGACTTCGACCCCTGTATTCCTAATGATACAAAATAGCACTATAGAATTTATTTACAGTTGAAAATGAATAATATCTATTGAACACTTACCGGCTTGGTTGATAACTGCCAATTGTGGAATACCGTCTTCGCCTTGAATGAGAACAAGAGTTTGTCCGGGCTCCAACTGTAGATCTTCAGGAATCATTAGACGTTGAACTACTTCACCCGAAGTATCAGTGATATCAATAGTGGATGGAAGATTTCCAGCGGTTCCCAATGTGACCACTGTTTGCTCATGGGTCAAAGAAGGCGCTCCAGGAGCTGCTGTTGTATCGGCTTGTGCAGATTCGGATACGGCTTGGCCTTCAGCAAACATAGTCACTTGTTCACTTGTCTCGTAAGACATCTCCAAATGGAACAGAAACGATAAATTTGACATATTAAATATGTGGTAAATGTTAAATAAGTAGGAATGGCGTGATCCAATGTCTGATAAAAACTGGACAATAGAAAAGTTACCATAATGACCTTCGCACTACCTAAATTAATTAAGCGGAAAAATCCAGAAGCCGTTACCCTTGTTATAGAGTAAGTCATGCTGGAAATAAATAACTACTTATACTATTACAATAAGAGGTACCTGTTCTTGTTGTTGCTCTTGTTGTAAACGAGCATTTTCTTCAGCTTGCCTTCTGGCTGCGACGATAGAAGGATCAGGCTGGAGTGTAGCACCTTCAATGCTGCACTCTTCAACAAGATGTCTGGCTAGAGTATTTCCGTCTACACCAGAGAGCGCACACTTAGGACATGCGAAGCTGATATCAACGGGATTGGTCTGTGGCAATTGGCTTATATCCATGGGTTGTTCGGTAGTTGGAGAAATCCAATCGAATGATGCAATCGGACGAACCATAGGAGCGCCTGTGTGTGAGGCAACGCTCTTATCAGTGCCTTGAGCGTAGACGTGGGCACGATGCACATGTCGAGTAAAACCGGCAGCGCAGCACGTTGCGAAGACACATGCAGAGCAGGGGAGGTATTGTCTAGAATAGAACAAGGATTCGATTACCCAAAATTACTTCTGGTAAAACTTATAACACAATGACAAATGTAGTGTATAAATCAGAGATCGAGAGATTTTAAAATATGTCGTTGCAAAACGGTGCCAAAAATGAATGGAAAATGATGGCGCATAAAAGTGATACTTCAATGGAGTGGGAATAATAAGTCGCATGACAGGAAATGGAAAGCTAACAATCATCAGCGCGCACCCCTGCTTCTCAATACTTATATCTCCCTTTCATACGCCTAATGGGCTTTATGCAACGTCATATTAACTTGTCTTTTCTCCATAAGGTCTCTAACTTAGACCAATTCAGACTAATTCACTTACTTGTGATTGTCTGAAGTAAGAAGTTCCCCACATTCCAGACAAGTGAGCTTGGTGGCTTCAGGCGGAATCTGCACAGAGGAGAGATCCATAGTGCGACTCGCTTCGGGAACATTAAGAAGAATTACACGATTCTCTTCTGCTTCAGCAGCCGCTGCTGCCTCCGCCGCCGCCGCCGCGGCAGCGGCCTTTTTCTTTTGCTGCTCAGCTGCATGAGTTTGAGCTGCTCTTTTAGCCGCTTGTAGAGCAGCTTGGCGTTCTTGTTGGTGTCTCTTTATAGACTCAGCTGTCGTCTAAAAATATGTAATACAATTTCAACAAAGACACATCGGACTCATAAATATCTGGATACAAACAAGAGGCTATTGAGATCTTCATGTGCGCAGATGGAACACCCCCACCCCCACTGATTAGTCCTCCCAAAAAATAAGAATGGAAGAAAGCAAGTCTACAGTTATGTATTGTGAGCACTCTTTCTAATGACCTTAGGAATTTGAAAAACGATATCAACAATGTTTGATAAAAAAGACTGAACACTGTGAGAAAGCTGATTTTAGTATTATGATTTCACAGGACAAAGATTAGTGAAGAACTAGCTCCGAGATCATGCTTCAACACCCTGATTCCTTTACCATAAACTTTCGAGACAGGAATTTCCACAAACGGGATCTAGAACAAAAGCTTCACCAACCGGAGCAACTGAAAAAAAAACCTCACAAAAAGAGAGGCTTTAAGGTATACGCTAAACTTATTTTCCCTAGATAAGCAAATGGAATAAATGATGAAGAGAAGGAAAGCATAAAAATTTAAACTTTTCAAGGAAGTACCACTTTCACTGCATAAATTTAGAGGACGAATGTCTATAACTATTCGAGTAGCGATCAAATTATGAACAGCTACTTGTTAAGTAACTGCCAATTTAGATTTCTATAAACCTAGTAAACACATCACTACAAGCTTTGAAGATAAATAAACGCAAAACTACTAAACAATTGATGTTCAAATGGTATAGGCTTGAATTACAAAGACACGTATCCAAAAGGTCACTCAAAGGAAGTAAAAGAACATCGGGACAAATTTAATGATATTATCTACAAAGAGACTTTTCTAACACTCATTTTGAGAAAGTCACTAGTTAAAAATATCCTATTTTACAAACCTCTTGAGTTATTACTCATTCTAAACACTAAGTGGGCAATGATACGTTTACGAAGGCTTCGAAAATGTCAAGGTTCTATACTATTAATATATCAATTTTGGGCCTATTGAACAAAAATTATGGCAGAATTTAAAAAAAGAGAACGACTTACAATGTATTCCTCAACGTTATGTTGCTGTTCATCGGCATGTTCAACATGATCGACAATTTGTTCCTGCTCCTCTCCTTGTACATGCATCTGAGACTGCTCATCAACCTGCTGCTGTTGAAGTTCCTTCAAGTGTTGTTCCGCAGCCGCTGCACTACAGCTGCTACCCGCTTTATGGTCCAGTCGCCGGTGCACCTGGTAGTCCGACTTGTTTGTGAAGTTGAGGCGACATGATGGACAGCGTCGGAGTTGATGCTGAACCTGATGCATTCGCAAGTGCTGCAGATACACCTGCGTCTGTCCAACACCAGCTCCTAAACCTGCGGTGCTAACAGCACCTCCAGACGTGCCAGCAGGAGAGGTTAGAGGAATACCAGGAACTCGGGCATCAGTAGGGGTGAAATATCTGAGGCAATAGAAGCAGAGTAGGTGATTTGAACCATTGTGTACTTTTTTAAAGTGCTCTAAAGCGTCCTCATAGAGAGAGGAGCGGAAAAGGCAGATGCGACACACATATGGCATTTCACGTTGGCGATGTGTGGACTGTAGATGATGTGCAAGCGCAAGATCACTAGCTGCCTCCTTACCACAGATTCGACAGGAGAAACCAGATGCCGAGAGCTGAGTTCCTTCACCTCCATCAGTCTTGTTAGTTTCGAAAATTGTCGCACCACCATGGTCCTAAAACAGCCATAATTTAGCACTAAACAAACATCCCACCAAATTACCCAGAATATTTAAGAAAACTCAGGTCACTACCTTTTCCATATGTGCACGAAGAATAAAGGCATTAGCGAAGGATTGATTACAAATTCGACATTGGTTCAAAGTAAACCCAATTAGAGCTTGAATGCCTTCATCAACATGACCCATGATGTGATGCATGAGTTTGATATTATTGTAAAACATGAGTTGACAAACAGCACATTTGAAGCGAAATTCAGCCTTGTCCTCGGCGTAATCTTTGCTGCCATCCTGACGACCGTAGTAGTACTCATCAATTGGAATGCATTCTGGTAAAAGACAAAAACGAAAATAAAGAGATTATCAAACCTGATGGAACGAGCTAAGCTTGAAAAGGTGTTAAATTGCAGAAAAAGATAAACCCAGATTTTATTGCCAAGGCACAAAGCATAATCATCATAAAAACAAAAGATCATGGGCCATGTGGATACTGTAATTTGGAACAAAAAAGTAAAAGAAACCAAATGTGTCATGTCGAACAAGACAGTAAAAACAGTGGAGAGGCTTAGTAAGAATGCATTATAATTAAAAATACACTTTTGCAAATAAAAACACCAATATAAAAGTAGAATTAAGAATAAAGCATGATAAATTGGGAACTAATGAGCGATTTTGTTCAACAAAGAACTATTAAACTATTAATATGTGGTAAAATAAAGCTCTTAATTGCTGACAGTTTAGGATAAAGAAGAAAATCAATTATATGAAAGGTATTTTGATATCATCACAATAAAAATTACTTCGATTTTACATAAGGAGTCTCAGAAAATCCGCTTAAGTAGGGAATGGGATAATTATTGCCAATAGGACATGAAGCAGATGCAGCTTACCAACAGATCCATCGCTTTCCCTGGTCTTTCTAATGGCGAGACTGTCATTCATTGAGACGATTTCAAGACCAGTTTCTGGACCAAGAGCACTTGAAGGCGGTAATTCAGGTTCTGGTAAATCATCGTCCATGTCAGCTGCACTTCTGAAAACAATGCTTGGTGGTAGGAAGGTGCGAAGTGGACGAGCGGAACCATGAAGTTTAGCCTTTTCACCCTCTACGAAACACTCAGAAACAAAGACCGAAGGCCAATCGGATCGAATTGGCTTTTCAGAATCCAAAAAATCATCGGGGACGGTTGTGTGCGTTTTCAATACTGCAACCTCACCCTCTACAGAAAATAAACAAAAAGCCAAATAACAAACCTTCTGGAACAGGATATTCCCAGTTATTCTGCTGCAAAGTATTATAAACTGATATAGCTCCAGCATGTTGTAGAGCGTTTAAGGACTCTCCAGTAAGTAGACCGTTGTCACCAATCATAACGGCCTCTTCCGTAATGCAAACATTTCCGCAATTGGCTAGCCGGCTAACAGCCTCTAAATAAGTTCGGTACTCCCTAGGAATTAAAAACGAATAATAACTTACTGCAAACGAGTCTGATATGCTTTCAATTGAGCATCGGACAAAGACTCGGACTCACACAACAATGCAAGTGTACGATAAACTTTTGTTCGATTTTCATGCCTCAGCTGAAGCAAGAGTAAAAAGGTGTCAAAACAAATATAAATGGTAAATTTGAAAATTTCAATGAACAACTTACCATCGTTATATTTCTAAATTAAGCCGGTAAGCGACAGCGTATTAAAAGTGATGCATTTAAATAATTAGCTTTGTTATTTTTCAGTTAATTAGTTGGATATCATAGCTTAAAAACGCAATTAATACATAGGTTTTAAATTTTAAATAAAACATTTATCGAATTAATATTCTTTGGAATCTATCTCTTACTTTTCTCTTGAGCTATTCCATTGTCGTAAATCTAAATCATTCCTTTTCCTGATTTGTTATAAGTCAAAAATAATATTTATGTTTGCTTTACGAAACGCCTATGACCCCTCCCCACAAGAATCACCAACTTCTCTTGCGATAAATTAGTTCTATTTCTAATAAGTGGGATTTTATCTTCGTTACAGCCAGGATCTTCTTGTAAGCAAGAAATTAGTCCACTAAGAAAAAATGTTTCTTTTAACCTAGTTGAGACATTTTATTTTACTCCATATATGGACATTAAGACATTCAATTGCTCTACTTGCAATTAATAAATCGACTTTCCTCCCTCCATTCCTTTCAATGACCCTGTGGAATTGAATTAATACTTTTTTGAAATTATTATGTAGTGTTTTGTTTGTATTCAAAGCTTTGCAAAGTTTTATCTCAAATAGCATTAACGTTACTGAACTGTGGCGAAAAAATATATCTAAAGCCCTCATCACCCCCTTTGATGTTCAGTACCAAACATTTCGGTTTTAGCTATCTGTATCACCAATGTTAAATTTTTATTCTGACGTATCCTAAAATAATAATCTAATATTTTTACAATGAAATTGAAAATTGTTAAACTTTCAATTTTAAGGCATCATTACGCATTTTTGCGACTTATTTACATGGTAACAGACGCTAACATTAAGTGGAAGGATTTAAATCCACGATGCCCTTTTGTGATAGACCGCAACTACCTGATGGCTTTCAGAAGCTTCTTGAGGATTTAACATGCGAAGTATTACTTCAGAGACCAGCTGATGTTATACAGTTCTCAATAGATTTCTTCAAATCTCGACAGGACCCCAATAGCTGCCAAGACCGAGCGTCCATAGTCAGAAGGGCAAGTGATGACCCACTCGGAAACGACAGAATGCTACACCTTCGCAGTTGCCCACGGGATAAGCCCAAATAATTTTTTAGCTCTAGAGATTATGCCGAACGATATAACTTAACTAACTGCGGTCTCACACTTATGTTTCGTCCTTAATTTTTATTTTGAAGTGTAAAAGCACTTGAGATTTCTAAATAAACTCGATTTAGTTTCAAAAATTGGAAAAAAGATTTCACGGAAGTCAATTATTTATAAAGATACAACCCGAGGTGTGTGGGGATTTACTGACAAAACGAACTTTAATTATAACAGTCGAAAAGAGGGGAGGGTGAGCGACCTATGAAAGTCCCTTTTAGGGGAAACCATCGAAATCATCCTCAGAGAGCTCCTTTGCACTTTCCATCTCTTGCTGCTCGCGTTCTCGGCGCTCCTAAAAGCAAATAACATTGATGTCAAGTAACCATAGCCTTTAAGGAAAACATCCGTGAATTTGTGATAGATTCTCAGTCGACGTACATTCAATCTTAATAAATACAAAATGAAGTTAAAAATCAAAATGCCCTGATATGCCGGTGGAGTTGATCTTGCACAACAAGTTAGAAATCCATTATTTACAAAATCAACGATAAGAATTATTAATATTGGTACATAAATAACATCCGTTAGGTCCTAATAGAGCATAGCATTGAAGTTACTTAGTCAATAGAATTCTTAATGGTTAGCATCATTGCATTTTGATAACCCATTGCTAACCTCAGCGGATTCCAAATCATTGTCATACTTCTTGGGTGGGTATCGCATGGCCTTAATTCCCTGGTTTCTGATTCCAAGACAGAAACTGATGCGTTGATTGAATTGATGCACCGGTTCACGAGTTGAGTAGAGATCACTCGCTTCTGTTGTAATCATGTAGCCATGTTCACGGTTAATCACAGCTTCAATAACGCCATCACGAATAGCCTACAGGTTCAAGGAAAAGCACCACTATAAATAACAGTAAAAAGGGAACTGCGATAAGCTTTTAAAATCACCTTAGCAACAATGTACTCAGCATCTTCAGCACTGTCTAACTGTAACTTCTCAGCAACATCGGTGAGAGAAATCTTCGAATAGCTTAAGGAAATTCTCCTAACACCAGTTTTTATAACGTTGTGACGAAGACGTAGAATAAGAGTGTAGGTCTTATCATGGTTGAATTGTCTCAAATAAGTCTTGAGGACATTGTTAAATTGACCCAAATCACCAGCATGTATAGATTGAGTGAGTTGAAAGTAAGGATGCAGAGCGTCTTTGAACTCAGGCTGTCTGAAAATACTACGATCAGGCAATTCCCCTAATAAAAGTTCTACAACGGTATTCAGTTTGTGCAGAGCCTGTTTGAATCCAATAGCTGTATGCTGTGGAGCCTTTCTGTTTGCTGATACAAGATGATCATGGGCAGCGTTGTAGTCCAGCTGAATAGCCTTGATGAAGCCTTCCAAATACAAAGTTATAAATATGTTAAAACACGGAAAAGCATAAGTAAGTTCGTAAGACTAAAGTGTGTACCGAGGTAATACAAAAAGCGTGCCCATTCATTATTAGGAGCCGATTCAGGAAACTCAACGCGACTAACAAGTTTAGAGGCCTGATCATGTAAATTATAATGAAGATAGTTCCTCAATAGCAAATTAACCAGCACAGCTTGGCAATCGTGATTCTAAAATAAACACCAATTATAGATAAGAAAAGTAAAATCAAAATACAAAAAAAGTGACGTACTTTCTTGAGAGTAGCTGAACGAAGACGAGAATGAAGGAAAGAACGGATTTCCTCCAATCTATCATCCAACTCAAAAGCTCTGCTGTGGAAGTAGAAACACCTACTAGCCAGTACAGCCATACTTCTTCGACCGGTTTCTTGGGTTCTTTCCATTAAAAGGGATGAACAATTCGTCGCCTGGAAAGTAATGAACAAATAAAACGAAACCCGCAGTAAATATGTAAAATTTCATACTCTAGACATACTTCTTTAGTCATTCCTCCATCTAATAGATGCATTAGCAATAAAAGGTGTAGATATACTTCAACTTCTGGTAAGAGAGAACCAGATTTTTGAGTTTTCGGCTTCAAATTCAATTTGGGCGGAGCATCCATAGCCTACACATGTTAACCGATATTAAATGACGCTGGTTACCTCTGGAAGGAACTCCATAAAATAATTCCACTGTTGAGACTGAGGTACAAAATAGGTGTGTACAAGACCACGCAAAACGTTGCTGTTTAGTTTACGGCGAATCGTATTTAGACCACGAAGAACGCGAGTCATGAAATGCAACTCTTTGGTGGCAACTGATTTTTCAATATAGCGTATCTGATCACGAATGTCCTCAAGCGTAAGCAAATCAACATCCTTTGGCTCTTCCCCATCAACAGGAGATTTGACTAAGGCTTCTTCCGTAACAGCCTTAGTATCAACAAGCATAATCTATAACATAGGTTATAAATGAATTTATACACAGTAGCAAGCGATATAAAACAAGATTTTTAAAGCTATAACGGAAATATTTTAAATATCATTGTCAACAAATCAAGAAAGCAGCAACAATATGCTGACTTTAAATTATTAAAATTAAAAAATACTAATTATAAATATAAATTTAAAAGGAAAACTATAAATTAACGAATATTGGAAAAAAATTGCGTTTTGTACAAACCAAAATTGCTGTATCACAAAATAGTGTATTTGACGCACGCTCTCACAAAGCAACCTAAAAAAAGAAATGAGACTATGTGTATGTTTATTGCATAATCATTAAATTTTATATTCTTCCATACCTGCTATAAATATTAAAAAACTAATATTTATTGCTTCTATCTCGAGTATCGAAGTAAATTTTGCAAAGTTCAACTAAATGCTTATATTTCTACTCGCCCACTTTAAAAATTAAAATGATGCACAGCAGATAAGATTTAAAATGGCCTGGATACAATGTACTGTTAATTCAATAAGAATTAGTATTTAAGGTAAATTAATTGTCCCCTGGATTTTCCGTCGGGCAACCAAGGACGTCAGAATTCTATTTGCTAGAATGATGCAATATTTTGCAGGCTTTGTGAGCAAGAATTTAAAAAGTGTTTTCTAAAGACTATCCACGCTGGAATATTTAATAATATTAAAGTTTGATTTACATTTCAACGTCATGCTAAGTAAATTTCAAATTTCGAACAAACACATTTTAATGCACACACATAACGAATTAATTTTTCTCTATAAAGATAAATGTTACCATAGGCATACATATGCAGTAAGATTGGGTGCTAAGCGCTGGAATGGAAATTAACGCCAAAGAAACTGAAATTAACATTGATTCACATCTCCAGAACAAACCAGAAATTTCAGCATAATTCAATCACAAGCAAATATATTGTATAAATAAATAATTAATCGTGGCACATCATTGTTTCCTTATCAACGATATCTTGCTTACGTATCAATAGCTTTGGTCGGATACCGTTTTTGAGATTCACCGAATTCTTATCATTCCAGACTGTTAATGTTTGATTGAAATGTGGTACCATTACTAAGATCCAATTCTAATTTAGTTCTCTGCTTTGCAATTTAAACTTCTTTATTGCGGTTCATATTGTTTGAGTAGCAATCATCGCGCAAACAATAAAATTCGGCGTTTTATTAGACTTAGCTAATTACGTCAATTGTTGCAAACATCCTATTTTATTTAATTATGAACAATATTTAAATGCAATTAATGATACTTCAAATGCACGTTATTATCTTATTAGCTGAGAAAGCCTCAACAAGCACATCACACTTCCCAGAACATGTTAGTGCAAGCGAGATTACTTCAATCGGCATTGGAGGTGTTGATTATTCTGATGTCACGCGATAGACCTGGGTGGCATCCTTTTAGTGCACTGTAATTTTTTCCTCCGAAAAATTATATTCATATTTTTATCCCTTACTAATTTATCATATCAATTTCTCCCAGTATAGCTTCATTTCCTTCTTTACCATTAATATAGTTTGAGTGAATATTCGCCGTAACACTTCAAGTTGACAATATCACCTAAATTGTTTATCCGTCGCAAGTCTGCTCATCCCGTGTTCTCTCTGGTATGCAAGAAATTTTATTATTTATTAATTTATGGTTATTTGCTTGTAGCAAACTATATGATTTCGAGGATACAGCATTGACTTATACTCAGTAACCTCTGTAGCGAGATCTCCCAGTTCGTTAAAACTCCAAGCATTAATTAAGGATTAATTAATTTATTATTCAAATAATTTTGGTTGTGTATTACAGTTAGTGAGCTTAGTCTCTATAGTACAATGGAGGGCTTGTTAAACCAAGTAGGGACTAATGATTGGCGGTTGGCTGGATGGTTGCAGCGCTCATGACTGCTCTTACTCCCCACGTGAAGTAACACGTCCACCCCTTCGGGTCTATCGGAGTGCGCTACAGATTCTTCCTTATTTCACAAACCTGTAAATTAACTCAAGCCTGGTAATGTATGAATCGGAATAAATAAATTGTTTGATCTCCTAATTTGTTCTGTATTGTTAAAAGTAACAATACATTCCTCTTTTATCAGATGCTTATATAAGTTGAACATTCTAAAGAAGTATCGAACTGCTATAACAGACAAAAGTTAGCCAAGTTCACTAATGGGATAACACAATAAGTTGCAGACACAAAAAGAATGCAGCTGGAAGTATCACTGGGTTACCGAGCTTTCTAGTAGCCAAGGGAAAGGAAGTGATGCACAGCTTATTAACAACCCTAGCCTTCACCAATTAATTCTGAGAATCAGAAAATTACTTCAACATCCATAAACACTTTAAAGCGATAATGCCCAACTGAGAGCTTAGTTGTAAACGCTCTGAACTACACAAGCCACTAATTTGCTTAAAAAAATTCCACAAGATAAAGAAATAAGCGAGATCTTTTAAAGCGGACGATTGTTATTTCAACTTCAGTTCTAAAGTAGAAGTTCGATCCACCAACTGCCATGTTGTTTGTCGTTGTTAAATGGGCAATGTTGTTAGGAGTAGGTACACAGACCTTCCATGAGGTCCTACTATGAACCTAGTTTGAGAATGAAGAATGAGAATGACGAATGAGGAATGACGACTGTTGTCATAAAATAAAATAATGAGAGACTTTTAGAAGAAAATACTTCACTTTGGATTTCGATATATTGAATCCGCAGATCTATCACGATCGAGGACAAAGAATTCGGGCTGGCGTTTAAGGAATTTGAATGTTCCGTAATGCGGTGGCTACAAAGGTTTCACTACGCCATCTACTCGAACAAAAGGAATGCACATGTTAATAAGTCGGCCCAACATTAAAACAGGTGGGTATTGGGAGAGCGGAATACGACAGGAGAACATTAATTTCTTTCTCTTGGGAGTTGCGGATCATTTTACCAGGTATTCTAAGAGTTGTACCAAAAAATGAGCCACAAAACAGCATCCAAGGTCTTCCTTGATGATATTTTTAATTGCAAGCAGAATTAGTGGAAGAGGTTTAGACCAATATAATCTAGAGGAAGTTACGATTATACCTGATTTAAACTGTCGATGAAAACCATCTACGATACCATTGGAAACTGGGAGGTATACTATAGTGCGGATGCGTGATAGACTTAGGAGATGACTCAACTCCCGAAACACAGCAGAATTGAATTATGATCCACTATCTGTTGTGATTACTGCTGGAACAGCAAATATATATATCTAATATTCTACTAGGGCTTTATTTATTTTTATCAAATGGTGGGCCTTATGGTAGTTATCATTAGCCCTTTAGTTGGTTTCGAGTTTCACAGAAGCTAGGAACATCAAAGTCACAAAAAGTGGAGGGGATGAGCAGAAGAGTAATTCATAGATGTAAAGAAGATAGACATAATGGTAGAGAAAAGGGTATGATGAGTACTGTGGAAGTGGTCGAATATGACATGGAGTCGGGTCATGTTAGTTTTAAGTCAACTGTCTGTTTATAGACTTTTCTGCAATATGAGTATACGTTGCCCAAGATGTGCCAAGTGGAGGTAAGATTCTACAAGAGCTCAAGCCACAGATTCAGACGAGATATCTCATTAAGGAATTTTAACGACCGGTGCAGGCAAATATGTGAGATAAAGGGCTTGAAGGAGAGGAAGAGGGCCCACAATATCAACTTGAAAACGGCGAAAACCACCATCAGGAGGAGGAAAAAGGAGAATGGACCTTGAGTGTGTTTGAGAATCTTGCCATCTAGTCAAGTGAGGCAATGTGTGTCCCACAGACGAAAGGCGGTGTGCTTTCGGGACAAAGGATCTCGGCTTACTGGCTGAAACATCGCAATGGGTTTTAGTGGCAGAAGCATTTGGTGGTAGGCTTTCAAAGAGTAAAGAAGGGTTGGAAGTGACTTTTTGCTAGTTCTGGAACTGGCTTTGGATCAGAAACAGTTCTAGATAGTTGGAGGAGGGAGAGGGAGGGAGGGCGTTACAAGGAGTGATCTAGATCCATGAGGTGAATTTCATCAGCAATGACATTGACGGATTTCCCTGGAAGAATTGCGTTTTGTGACTCAACAGGAGTTCAAGTTATTTCGAAGCAGATAGCTGCCAAATGTGCTGTATCATGTTATCGAAGACGTTAGCTTCTTATGGAGGAAGGATAAAAGTTAAATTTTCCGTTGACCATGTGCGGCAAAACTTCCATTTGAGATGCACCGGTCTTTAAACTACGACAAACTATCTGAAGCAGTGGATAGAATTTAAGAGCACTATACTTATTCACGTGATCATGTTCTAATTCCCACAACAAAATGACATTAAAAAAATATTTGCAGTAAATAGATTCTATCGTTTCGAACGTCACCGATTCACATGGCGGAAACCAAATCGGTTACTACCACCGGGCATAGGGAGACGGCTAAAAATGCTCNCCCCCCCCCCCCCCTCCATGGTTGACAGTGCTAACTCGAAAGGAAATCCCACCGGCTCTAAAGTCTGTCTTCTTCAACCCACCTATCTTCTGTTTGTGGGGTGCTCAATAGACTTACCTCCACGTGGTGCACCCTGGGCAACGTATACTTAGACTTACCTCCACGTGGTGCACCCTGGGCACCGTATACTCATACGGCAAAAAAGTCTATTAACCGGCAGTTGTTGCGATAGACTTACCTCCACGCGGTGCACCCTGGGCAACCCACTCATACGGCAAAAAAGTCTATTAACCGGCAGTTGACTTATCACTTCTCATACGGCAAAAAAGTCTATTAATCGGCAGTTGACATCTTGACTTCTGACTTCAAACTACCATGACCCCACTGTATGTTACAAAGTATACTCATACGGCAAAAAGTCTATAAACCGGCAGTGGACTTCTGACTTCAAACTACCCTCACCCCACTATATGTCACAACTTCTCACTTCAAACTACCATCACCCCACTGTATGTCATTGTGTATGCGCATACGGCAAAAAAGTCTATAAACCGGCAGTTGATCTAACCCTAACACGGCAAAAAGTCTATAAACCGGCAGTTGACCTCTGACTTCAAACTACCATGACCCCACTGTATGTCATATTTGGGCAACAGACCCATACGGCTACCTCCACGTGGTGCACCCTGGGCAACGTGTACTTACAAAAAAAATCTAATGATCGGTGACTTCAAACTACTATGGCACGACTATTTGTCATATTCGGCCCCATCCACAGATTATACGGCAAAAAAGTCTATTGATCGGCAGTTGACTTCTGACTTCAAATTTCTATGGCCCGACTATTTTTCATATTCGACCGCTTCCACAGTACTCAACTCACTTTTTTCCCTCTACCTTTGTCTACCTCTTTTAGCTCTGTGAATCATTATTCTGTCTCCCATCTCGACTTTGTGTCACTTTGACGTCCCTTCTCCTCTTCGTGAAGCCCCGAAGTCAGCTCCAGGACTAATGATAACTATCAAAGCGCCTGCCATTTGATATAAATAAAATCTTCTGTTTGTACTATCAAACACCAAATAGAATCTCCTGAGCCAAATTGCCAGCAGTCATCAATGATGGTCAATACAGTGAAGAAATTCGTTACCTAGACGTTCCAAACTAATTAATTAATTAATTAATTTCAAATGGCAGGTGTTTGATAGTTACCATTGTATTTATACTAAAAGGGAGGCGTTTTGATAGTTATCATCAAACTTTGGGCTTCACAGAGAGGAGGAGGAACATCAAAGTGACAAAATGTCGAGAGGAGGGGACAGAATAATGATTCACAGATGTAAAAGAGACATACAGACACAAAGGCAGAGAAAAGGTAAGATGAGTACTGGGGAGTGATGGAATATGACATATAGTGGAGTGATGGTAGTTTGGGGTCAGAAGTCAACTGCCAGTTTGATAGACTTTTTTGCCGTATGAGAATACGTTGGCTAGGGTGCAACACGTGGAGGTAAGTCTATCGCACACCCCGGGTTCCAAACTAATAGGGGAGAATTCTCCAAAGAACTTCCAGATCACCCTGACGACATAGGGATATTCACAACGTTCTCTCAGAGAATTCTACCACCTCAACCAAGAGGTGTAACAAGCACAAGAGGAAAACGGTAATACCTACTATATCGAACCAAAGAAAACAGTTCAAATCGGCCACCCAACACAGGAACCTCAAGCTCCAACCCCTACTGTGAAGACTCACAAGACGGCAACGTTTGTTGTTTGCAATTTTACTAAAAAGGGGAGAACAAAACTCCCCATATTGTAGAAATTGTCCTCATCAAATAATCACCAAACATACAAACCAACACTTGAGACAAAACTTAACACTTACTAACTATTTATACTAATTATAAAAACCCAACTCTCACCTCCATTATGTCAGACTAGTCATGAAAAACAGAGAGGAACTCAGCTGAGATATTGGAAAAGGGATTGCTAACTGATGAAAGGACATGTAGGCCAATCGAGGTTATAGCATCTGTAGTACAAACAACTTGAAGAGAGTTAACATTGTCAAGAAAGGTTCAGTCGCTAAAGTTGACAGTGAAGAAAAATTTGGAGAGGAAGTATGGAAATGTTAATCTTAGTGTTGCTTGTAGCCAGAAAAGGTGCCTACAAAAACTTCGAGTTTAGAATTTCTGTCAATTGTGTAGAGAAGGCGACCAGTGAAATGGCTAGGATCAGTTATCGTCCTTACCGCCTGGCATCGAAATTTCCACACGAGAGTTAGTCATTTTGGCTTTTGGTGTATTTACAGCCTGGTTGGCATTTCTTGGCAGCGTTTCCATAGGTTCTGTGATAGTAGAAGATTTCATTTCGGTGTTTTGAGGGACTATGGGGTCCCTTTGGAGGCCTAGAGCGTTGTCTGCCTCAATAAGAGGAGATACTTGGAACGAGAAGTTCCCGTTTCTCTACCAGCTAAGTGAGGACATCTGGTTGCTGCAAGATGGTGACAGGGGGTGGGCTAAGGTTTTCACCACATTAACGACTGGTTTAAATCCAAATTAATTTTTTCATTATGTTATGTGCACAGAAGCACAGTATATACCTTGAATGAGGAAAATTATTTAAGTATCCATTTGTGCTCAGTAGTGGATTGTTACACGGAATAAGCCGTGCCTTATCCCCGACAATCCCCAGGAAAACCTAAACCAGTATGGAATGACTCCCCGGCTTAGTTAAACGACCTTAATAATTTAGAGAAAACAGTGCATGCTGTGAATGGCGCCTATTGTGGTTGCGTATCACTTTAAGGGCTTGCTGCACCATGCAGAGACTATTGATTAGTGGTTGGCTGAGTGGTCTATGCACTCACGACCACACTTGCTCCCTACACACCCCCCCCCCCACAAGTAGCACGACCGCACATTTGAGTCTGTTTGAGTGCGCATGAGAGTTCTTCATTCAGCAATGGTAGCGTTGTGAAGTCCTTAATTCCTACCGCCTCAGCAGACGCTGAGTTCGGAGTTTTGCTAAACATTTACAAGTCATCTGCTTCTATTTCTATTTTGCAACAACAAATGCTTACTCGTGACCACGCAAATATTTACCACCGTTTTTCGAAATATTTATTTATTTATTTATTTAAAATGGCAGGCGTTTTGATAGTTATCATTAGCCCTTTAGTTGACTTCAAGCTTCATATCAAAGTGAAAAAAAATTGAGAGGGGAGGAGGGGGGGGGGGAACAGAGGTATTTCAAAGACAAAGGTTGAACAAGGTGAGGTGAGTACTGTGGAAGTAGTCGAATATGACATACAGNAGGGCTTGCTGCACCATGCAGAGACTATTGATTAGTGGTTGGCTGAGTGGTCTATGCACTCACGACCACACTTGCTCCCTACACACCCCCCCCCCCACAAGTAGCACGACCGCACATTTGAGTCTGTTTGAGTGCGCATGAGAGTTCTTCATTCAGCAATGGTAGCGTTGTGAAGTCCTTAATTCCTACCGCCTCAGCAGACGCTGAGTTCGGAGTTTTGCTAAACATTTACAAGTCATCTGCTTCTATTTCTATTTTGCAACAACAAATGCTTACTCGTGACCACGCAAATATTTACCACCGTTTTTCGAAATATTTATTTATTTATTTATTTAAAATGGCAGGCGTTTTGATAGTTATCATTAGCCCTTTAGTTGACTTCAAGCTTCATATCAAAGTGAAAAAAAATTGAGAGGGGAGGAGGGGGGGGGGGAACAGAGGTATTTCAAAGACAAAGGTTGAACAAGGTGAGGTGAGTACTGTGGAAGTAGTCGAATATGACATACAGTGGGGTGATGGTAGTTTGAAGTGAGAAGTCAACTGCCGGTTAATAGACTTCTTTGCCGTATGAGTATACGTTGCCCAGGGTGCACCACGTGGAGGTAAGTCTATCGCACACCCCATTTTTCGGAATATAAATTCTGTTTTCCAAAGTAAAATTGACTCAGAATGGATGCACATTTCCATGATGACGTTTTAAACAAAAAATTAGGAACTTTCAATTTAAGAAAATATCTTCCAAATGGGATGAATTTATTCCTCTATTTGTTGCATTTTCAGTTACATATAGATTAATGAATGTAAGCGATTTTAACAAGTTGTGATTACAGTAGCTTTCGGCATTTGTTGAAATTTCTTACAACCTTGTGTATTAGATTTCATTGGCCGCTAATGCTCAACTAACAGAGAGTGCGGAATAAGTAAAAAGATAGAGAAAGGACAAAGGAAGGGTAGGTATAGTCTGCAAGTGTAGTCTGAATAAAGATGCCAGATGTGGCACTGTCTTGTGATTGGCATGGATTCCATTAATTGGTTTTGGTAGTAGGAACCGTTTTACATAAAATAAATTCCCTTCGGAAGTAAAGAGCTGAAAGTAAAGAAATTGGTCGTTCTATCAATCGTCTGCATTTTTTCATTAGATGTAGGCTTTCATACGCTAGTCCTCAATTTCTGGGAAAATCAAAAGGCAACGACAACGCACAAAAAATTATTTATTTGTTTATTTTAAACAATTAAGGGGTCAGCCTAGAAATGCGATAGGTGTTGAAAGTCAGGGTCTGCTGATGGCTTTGATCGTCTTGATTACTTGACCTATTCAATAATGTATGCATGATGGTGTGTGATTGATTGAGAAATAAGCAACAGTGCATCCTGAGAAGGACCCCAAGATACCGATTGGGTGTCTTTAAGTGAATAATCTAAAATTACTAACCGCCGATCAAAAATTTTATTTGAAAATGAATTTCAATTCATGTATAAATTAGAGTTCTCAATGTACACATTTTCCACAAGTTATTAAAAGGTAATAAATTTAACGCTGAGATTATTACTGTACTCGAGATTTCTCATCACGTTGAATGTCACTTTGCAATATTTCTCAGTGTAAGTAAACATGTTTATGATTTTAAAGATGTAAAATTTTGGAATGATTGCAGCTGATTTCCACGCTTTAGAGCAGGTGAGCTGGTTGTACACTTGTAGGTTTCTAGTTAACTATGTTGCGGATTTCTACACGAATAATCTTTGATTTGTCCTCAGTAAACTCTATTCCAAGGTCTCCTGGTTTGAAGTGGCTCCCGGGATTAGGTAAGATACCTCAACTTTGTAGAGGAGTCAGATATATGATGAATAATGCGTTAATTTGGGTTGCGTTGGGTGTTGGCATGAAGCATTATCATGTATGGGTACATGACTCTGTAATGACTA
>UZAE01013342.1:0-14410 GCA_900617975.1 Rodentolepis nana | reverse complement strand
GGTAATTACTCGCTGGGAGTTTTACAAAACCAGGTGTGAGCGGGGAAATCCAATAATCAATATCCTAATGAACGAGGACTGGAATTTACGAGCGCTGGTAGGAAATGCAATATTAAAAAATTTTGGGATTTTGATATATGATGGCATTATGTTGTGTTGAGGGCGAATTCCTAATTTTGCTCACCAGTTGCCAAATTTTAGAAAATAAAATGGGTATTGCGGTAAAATGACGGAATCGTTTAAATAAGTCTCTACTCTCTGGCTTGGAATGGTTGTAATTGTAATGAATGAATCGGTTGCAAAATAACGCAAAAAATGAGAGTTCTCAGATCCTCATGGTAGGTCTTAGCATCGTCGAGATTCCATAATTAGCATTTCAAATTTTCTTTCAGACTCGCCCATGGAGAGCTTCAAGGAAGAAGACTTAGAGATCGGTTCATGTTTGTCAAGTCCCGCGGCCAGTGTGCTTAGCGATTTCTCTGAAATAGTCTGCGCGCAAAATCCCTCCAAATATCGAGGACTGCGGATTTACTAGAACAGCTTGGAGAAGGCGAGATCTTGCATCATGCTAACTTTCATCCCTCTAACTTTCCTAGCTTTTTTGCTACTGAAAATAATGTTCGATGCCCAACTCTTTCTCTCCCTGTCTCTATATGTGCCTTAGTGACAAAAACAAGGTTTAAAATTCTCAGATTACCCTTGTGCCTTGTAGATTGTCATCGTTAAAAAGCATTATAAAATACGTTTCTTATCTTCCTTTCTTGAGTACTGCAAAGCTGGATTTTATTAAAGATTAATGTTAGCAAGTTTATATTAGTTCATTCATTTCTTTATTTTCGAACCACTATAAACGGCTTCAAGAAGGCCGATATTCATATAGCAAATATATAACGATTAAGACAAGTACGAAGATCACATCTGACGAAGTTACGTATCTCAATATAATTCATATCTATTGCAGAAATAGGGGAACTTTTTCCATTATTACATCATGTTAGGGAGTGCAGGCAAAAAGTGCTAAGTCCTATCGCTGATATATTTCATATTTTCAACTGTCATAAGCTTTCTCGAGTTGGTTGAGCTTCTTTAGAAGGCTGCCAATAGTTCTCAGTGTAGCAATAGTTTAAAGTAACATTGTTATGCAACGAATTGAATTTAAATGCGTATGCTTTGTGCTTAACAGATTCTAGGTAAGCGGTTTTCTGCTGAAAACCGAATGAGAGCTAATTCGTAGTGATAAAAACGTATGCAATTCTTGGCGCTTTAAACAATATCTGGTGCAATTTCAAACAGTTTTCTTTAAATTTAACTCCAATTGAAGAGGATGCTCTCAGTTATTTCAATCAATAATTATTAAATAACGAACAACTATCATTTTCATACTTAACAGTAAATCTAAGGGAATTGATAAATGCGGAGCATGAATAAGTTAAAAATTTTGTTGATGTAATTGGATTGTGAAGCTATTAAAGTACATAATCGGATTAACTTGAGGCTAAAATCGAGTTTTAATTTTGTAAATAATGGTAGTGTTTAAGATTCATTGCAGTGATCATACTAGTAACTCCAACCATTTGCTAGCTCCCCGTTTATTTTATGAGTTCGCTTCAAGTGATCCAAAAGATGAGAACATATGAATAAAAATGAATAGTTTGACAAATGTCTATTTTGGTAAAAAAGGATATGTTTTAAACGTATCGATGGTTAACGAGTTTTGTTAGGTGAGAAGAATTACAGGAATTTACCCGATCGATATCTAATTGCAACACCAAATGCGCCATATTCGCAATGACTCAAATTAAGACTGTTTGCCCAGGCTCTAGAGCTTTAAAATAAGGATGTAGTAAGTACCCACGAGGTAGTTAAAGTGCATATTTTTGTTCATTGGATTGTCGGTTATCTTCACTGTTACAATTGCTAAGTAACTGGGAGTTGTTCGTGTTTTGCGTCATTTCAGGCATTTTCATCAAGACTACAATTCCTTTTCTTGACGAATTAGGGTATTTTAACCTCTAACCCTTTATTATCAAACCTTCAGACAATCCCTTTTGCAGCGTATTCTTACTCCCCCCCCCCATTATTGCTTTTTAAATTACTGGTGAATGAGGTTTATAAGGCTTATGTGGCATAGTGTTGACATTTAATTTGGTGGGGCTTAAAATCACGTTAGGCTGGTTGCGCATTCAAATTTGCAAGGGTTTATAACAGGTATTTTGGGGTGTGCGATAGACTTACCTCCACGTGGTGCACCCTGGGCAACGTATACTCATACGGCAAAAAAGTCTATCAACCGGCAGTTGACTTCAGACTTCAAACTACCATGGCCCGACTGCTTGTCATATTCGACCCATTCAACAGTACTCATCTTACCTTTTTCTCTACCTTTGTGTCTGTCTGCCTCTTTTACATCTGTGAATCGCTCTTCTGACCCCCACCCCTCGACTTTCTTCTACTTTGATGACGCCCGAAGTCAGCTAAATGGCTAATTATAGCTATTAAAACGCCTGCCATTTGAAATAAATAAATAAATATAACAGGTATTTTTAAACCAGATTTGTACCTATTTACATAGATTTCATGTTATAATAACAGCAGTGCGAAGATTCCTTCCCAAGCCTTAATGAATAGTTTAATCATGGAAAGGCCATCCAAATTATTTTCGTCAAATAAAAAATTAAAAATTTTACCAGTATCCATCATACTTAGCAATGAGATCAAGAGAACATTTAGATCAGTCTAATTAACATAGATCTTTACAAAATTATTTCCGAAATGATTTCATTATTTTTGTTATTCTATAATTGTAGTAAATTAATTGTAAATAAATTAATAAATTCAATGTATAAAATACACGGTCGAAGTCAAGTCACTCAGGTAGTTGGATTAGTAGAGGTAACAGGGATGCCACCCCAATTTATTGATAAATAAATTAGGCTTAGATTCAAAACATTTATTTATTAAACGCAGTCATGCACTGCCGTCGATGTCTGGATGTAGCTATTGGTGTCTATTTTGCTATCTTTGTTTAAACACATACACATCTGGACCAGCTGTAGATACCGTAGTCAAGATCTTATCGCCAGTTAATCATTTTTGATCGCCAGGTTTTAATTATATCTGATGTCAATTTCAATAATATAATGCTTATCTATTTATTTATTTATTTATTTCAAATGGAGGGCGTTTTGATAGCTATCATTAACCCTTTGGTTGACTTCGGGCTTCACAGAGGGAAGGAACATCAAAGTGGTGGGGAAGAGAAGAGTGATTCACAGATGTAAAAGAGACATACAGACAGACACAAAGGCAGAGAAGGGGTAAGAAGAGTACTGTGAGGTGAGGTCATGGTAGTTTGGAGTCAGAATTCAACTGCCGGTTTATAGACTTATTTGCCGTATGAATATACGCGGCCCAAGGTGCACCATATGGTGGTAAGGCTATCACACACCCTTATCAATTTAATGTAAATTTATGTAATTTTCAAACTCTTCAATTCCTGAAGAGAAGAAATGTCATTAGTTAGTTGGACTCTCATTTAAGTATTCGTATTATAATTAGTTCTGAAGCCTTATTTTCCATTTCCTTTATTCTCTATTCATTTTCTCTTTGCCATCACAAGTTAGATAACATCTCATAAGAGTTCGTTTCTAATAGATAAAATACCTCTCTAATGGCCCCCTGATTCTAGTAATCTTCACATATTTAGGTCAAGAGAAGAAAGACTAAACCGATTTCCCATTGTTGGAAATGATTGTGAATGATTGTTTCCACCACTTCGCTTTTTTCATGCCAAGAAATGAGGCATGGATGCTGAAAAAATTCTATTAAAGATCGAACACACATGGATCTATCGCCAAGGCGTTAGGTTCAATCTGTTGGGTGGTGGCAAACTTTGCCGGGGGAACAGGCCTTGGCCACCATATTGATGTCTGATGTTAATGAGACTTCCACTGACGTGAAGAACAGCATACTTGTAGATAAGCTAGGTACATCCCTTCAAAGACAGTAGTAAAGCTAAATAGTAGAACCAATTACGAAATCAATAATAATGTCACTTTGAGAAAACCATTGTTACAATTGAAAATTTCGGAAACTTTAGAGAATGAGTTAATGAGAATTGACGAATTTTTAGCAATTCAAAAGACGGAGGTGATCCCATTGTCTCCCTTCTCCAGGAAATTTCATGGATTTGGCTAAGAGATTTCATTGTGAATTTTGGTGGTCTGTTATTTGTCAACAAACCAGCCAGTAGATTTAATTTTTAGGTCAGTCAAATTTGCCCAACCAACTGACAGTTATTTATATATTTCTATTTTTTCAACATCACCGATCTACTTGTTATTATCACTTTCCATTGTCTGTTATTTTAATGCGCGGGGTTTATCTGTCAGCAATGGTGGTTCCTCGATCAGTGCCTGCTTATTGAAAATTCGCATATTTGAATTAAGGAGCGCCAAGATGTCAATTTGGACCTGTCCATCAGCCAACTTCCTGCTTTTATTCAGTCTACTGTTTAAAATCAGCACCCTGAGTAATTGACGGTTCAATTAAACTTCGATTGAGGAGTTTCCTCGAAGAATTTACTATTTTGCGCTTTTGTCGATAATGAGCACAAGTATAACTCAAAATCTGCTTTAGTCATCTTTCAATTAACTGCCTGTTTGTCACAAACTTTCCTCATATAGAAACATTTTGCGGTTCAAATCTAGAGAAACCCAAAATTAAAAAGCTTGCAACTATTTAAACCTATTGTAAGTGAACTGTATTAGCATGAATTTTAATAATAATTTGTCAAAATTTGCACCTAATGTAGGCAAATAGGCCACGTGCAAGCACCTTTAGCTTGGATCACAACCCTCACCTATTGGTCAACCCCAAGTCACGCTAAGTTGATTGGACACGGGTGCCGAAAATAAATAAGCTGGTTCGGAATTTCCCAATCCCCAGAACCTTATCCATTTCGTGCAAATTATAAATTAAAATTATCGAAATGGATTTAGATTATGAAAACAAGGAAGAATCGTGTTTATCGGTTACAGAAAGGCTCAAAGGATTTGAACTGGTCGATGTTAGGGCTAAAGATGAAGTTGAAATCGTGAAGATGCCTTCAAATCAAGTTGTACGTCGAAAAATTAAGGCTAAGTAAGTTCTGCCTAAATTATTATATGCTCCATTCTATTTATTTGAAATTTACCATCTCCAGAAAATCACTCTATATTTTAATATTATTAGCGTAATTTACAATTCTTTAAATTCAGATGTATAGTTTGGACTAAATAAAAGAAGCTCAGTGTGAGTACATAGTGGTAAATAAATATAGCATATTTATTTCAAAGCAGTAAATACAGAATATTACGTGACCCCGCTGGAGTGCTCAATATGACTTTCAATGTGATACAGGACACGGATTTTCTTTTATCCAGGTATAACTGCGTGTGCTATACGCACATATCTACCTTAACACCACGACTACGGCTTGATTAATCAAAAGGTAATTACAATGTGGACAGTATAAACGAGATCCCATAGCCCGTATCATATCGAAAGCGACATAGAGCGGGGTCAATTAATGTTCCGTATTTATTGCTTTTAAATAAAAATATGATAGGAACTTGCCTTTCTGTATTCACGCTGGGCCTCTTTTATAGCAGCAATAGCCAAATCGTGTAATTAATGATTTGGGTAGGTTTATTCAATCAGCTCAAGATATCAACATTTTTACATTTAGATAATTTAGGGCATTAAATAGAGCAATGCCGGCTATTCATGTATTTCATTTCAGAAAGTGTCTTTAAATATTAAAACAGTTTTAAAAAATAGTTGAGAGACTACGAACCACAAGCAAACTTATTAGAATTTGATTAAGGATAACTGCAGGACGCTTGTGAATAATTGGATTGTGAGTTGACCAATGGCTTAATGACGCATATGCAGTTTGTGAAGGCCTTAACTGAACGTAAACGTACGCACATAATTAACTCACGTGACCAATCGAAGTTCGCTGACGCACACGCTAGTGAGTTAGCTAGTGTTGGAGTCCTTTAAACAGCAATGGCACGCATATCGTTGATTCGCTCATGCCTGAGCCAATCCAAGCTCAATGCTTGATAAACCGAATTTTATTTCCATTTTAGGCTTGCTGATCGGACATGGCGGTATAGTCAGCCTAAATACCAGGATTTCTCTGAAACTTCAAATTCAACAAGACCTCAATTAGTACGAGTCCACTCGCTTGACTACGAAAGCAACAGTGAAGAAGACGGAGAAACTGAAGTCATGTCGATTTCTCAAAGGTTGGTTTTTTACAAGATTACTCGCAAACGATTGTTGCTAAATAGTTTTGAGTTAAATTTTTTGTTATTCATTTAAATTTTTAGTACTTTACATTTTACTTACTTTTATCGTCTTTCTTTTATGCACTTAGGTGAGCTCTGCTTATCGTGCCGTTAATTTGTAACTTCCATGGTTAATATTATTATTTTAATTTCCTGATCAATCAGGTGCCAAATGCTTAATTAGGTAATAGCCTATTTAGCAAACCAATAGATTGATTTAAAGCAATATACAACTTATTCCGTTCTAATTAGCAAATAATTCGATGCGTTCATTGTTTGTAAATATTTATTCGTTTATTTAATAACTTGGTGTGCTTTATACTAATTGAAGATTTGAAGAAAGGTATTATTTTTAAGTTCAAGTCAATGAATCTGTATAGCATCTTTTCGTTATCTTCCACTGGTTTCTTTCAGAAATGGTTATGATTCAGTTTGATTGCTTTCCTATTGACATCTAAGGAATAATATTATTCAAGTATTCGTGGAGAAGCAGTGATGGACTAAGTGATAGGTGAAACTTATTTTCAGAATGCCCAGTTTTGTCGTTTAATTATGCATTCTCCTTAGCCAGTCTTATTTGCATCTTCAATTTTCTGAATTCGGACCCAGTTTCTTAGTTTATGGCTTTGACGATGACAAAATTTTCTGGGTTTTCCATTTAACAGTGTTTCGGCACCGTATCTAAGCTCCTTCACCTTCGTCTTAAGAAGCCAGCTGTCTTGCTAAAACTGTCTCTCACTTTTAATTTCATTGTTGGGTGTTTTCTCTCTGATTTGTTTTTACATTTCTTTTGGATTTTACTGAAAATCTAACTTTGACTAAGGAGGTCGCATATTGCTATCTATCCTATATCTCAAGAAGAGCCAACGCTTTTCTGGTATTGAGGACAAGAGAGGCTATACTGATCAATGCACATCGACCTATAAGGGTTGGTTATCTTTTATCCTTAGATGACTTAATATTATTCAGTGTGTGGCTTTTCGTGAATTGCTTTCTGTCGTCGTTTGATTTGTGTTCTTTTATTTCCTTCTCTCGATTAGAATTGCTCAAATGCAGGAGAACAGTGAACAGTGGAAGAGACGGGGCCAAACTATTTGCGGGGAGATTGAGACAAGCCCGCAGAAGAGTGTTAACCAGATACGGAATGAACTTGCCGCGAGTCAGGAACAGTGGCGAAAACGCATTCAAACTCCGAATAAGGAACCCACCAATAATAGCCCATGTAAGTTTCCATTTCTTCTACTTACACATGGTTTATTTCCTGGTTTTAAAATTTCTCACCCACTTGTTAGCAAGTCGTTACCTTTTACAACCATTAGGCAAATGCTTTTAAAATGGTCGCGTTGTCCGGAAAAGTTTAAAGGTAAATCAGCTAAAAAGGATGATCTATTTCAATACATTGAGTTTGGTTTCTTGCTGAAATGAAAACTCGAAATATTTGTTTTGAAGATTAAAACCAGGCTGAAATTGATTTCACCGACCTAGTGGTTAAAAGTACACTCGTATTTCTCCGACCTTTAGTTATTTGGGGCTTAAAATAAACAATTCTTACAAAGATATGCGCGCTTTTTTTTAACAAAAATGCCATCAATTTAGTAAAATGTGGTATTTTTACTTTTTGGCAAACTAAAGGAGTGAAGGTTGAAACAAATTATAGGGGAGGAAGGATATGAAGGAAGTTGAAGTATCAATAAATCCATTCAATAGCCTGATCAAATTGGACCTCGAGAAATCCAGTTACTAAACTAAGTGGCACTGAGTGGAATAGATTGTTTTGTGGTGTTTGTCGAATGGACACCAATAAAAAGTCATAATCTGCCAGTTGGGATAGTGAAGACCCAAGCTAACCTGTTCATCCAGCAAAGTCTACAGCCTGGATTAGTCAATTGCGATTTTTAAGAATACATTTCCTGATGGTCTCCTTTACATTTTCTTAAAATGTGTTGATTAATTTTGTGCCGTTTATAAGTCTTAATCTGTATTATAGTGAAATGTGGTTGTAACAGATTTACGCGTTTTTTAATATCAAATTCACTGTAACCGGTTTATGAAATGAGGGCTTATGAAGATGCAAATATATGCAAACTTCTGTGAAAATATGGTTCTCACTTCTCTCCATCATCTCCTGAACACCTAATCAGATTTCTCTATAGTTCTGAAAGCGCCATTCTTTATCTGGATCAACTAGTTCTATTTATTTTTTATTCACTTATTTATTTAAGGCCATATATTCGGTGTCCATCATTTGACTTCGTTGTATATAATTGACTGGAAGTATCTTTATTGCATTTTAATATAGAAATGGAGGTGTTTGAGAACGCTTGGCAATAGAGTTAAAAAATTGCCAATTTTCATATACTAAATTCAAACCGAACAATAAATGAAGAGCTTTATTAGTTGTTTCAATTTGATCCCATTTCTCATGACCCCAAAAACAGAGAACATTGAAAAGCAGTTATCTTAAATGCATGTGAATGATTTCGGAAATCATCCGAAATTCCGAATCACAATTGTGTATTTCAAATTTTTCATGCTTGCGCAGTTGCAACCCAACCGAACGCCTAAACAAATAAACTTTTTTCCAACAGAAGGTTTAAAGTTCGCCTTGCTGCCTTAAACTCTTTTAGACGGCACTGAGGAAGTGGTCCTTCGCAAGAATTTGCTTTCAAAGACTCCCCGGTGTTATACATTTCATGAATTCTCCGACAGTGAGTCTACGAGGTTCTGATACTGCTGACTGCTGTTTTTACGTTTTGTTTATGTCATTTTGCACGCACATCAAAATGTATCTTACTGTTTGCAGTTATTTCATCCTTTTTTGCATGTGATTCATATTTCATTTAGTGTGCTGTGGGTTCGAGCATGTTTCCCAATTCTTAGTAATGCTTTTTGAGAATCTATGTTTGTAAAAACGCAAATGCCAAATACCTTCTAGTGCACCTTAAATCTGGTTGAGAAGTTGTCATTCTGCCCATCAAGATAATCATTTAACGTATTTCTGCACTACTCTGCACTGTCACATTTAATACTTAAAATGGAAAGTCATTCAGTTTTCAAATATTAATTGTATGAGTTATTAAATGAGGCATGTGAATATTACTAATTTACCCAATTGTCGCTTGTATAATACTCACCAAGTTAACTTTACTTTTCTTTGTAAATCGTATTCAACGCAAATCCGAAAGACAGGTGTAACAAAGAAGTTGATGGAATGCCATGTTAACATCAGATTTTGTTCAAGCTTCTCTTAAATTGGTTCAGTTTACGTCACTACTCTCGCAACAATTACTCAGTCATGGCAATAATTTGAGTGTGTTTATTCACTCTAATCAGGCAAAGTATTGTTCTGACAAGGTCGAGTTGTAAAGTAAAAGGTGTTTACGCTCAATGCCTAATCGTCTCGAATGTCCTAGCTGTTGAGTAAACAAGGCATTCAGTGAAGAGCAAAGCGAAACAGGGGTTCTTATTAAGAGCTTTTAACTCAGACCCTAATAAATCAAAAGCTGTATCGATTATTCCACCCGTGGTGGACAAGTACAAGTGTTCGCAATCGATCATTTACTGCACTAGACATGGAAGAGAGCAAAATAGTAGAATGCTCTATTCTGGTTCTTAATAATGGTAAAGATCTGTAATAAAGGAGATTATGCCTAGGGGAGGCTGTGCACTTCTGTGTAATTGATATTTGATTGATACTGCACTTTCTATAGATCATTTTACGGTGTGCTATATTCATTTAAAGCACTCCTTTAGAAACCTAAATACTTCATATTAGCAGTATCAGTTCTCCAAGCTCACCTATATTTGGCTCCTCTTCTTGGGCTCACCTATTTCACTTTGCCTATTGTAAACTTAAATTTCATCGAAGGGATTACAATTAGCACCACACAATTACTATTTTTGTTTCTTTTTTTCTGCCCACTCGCCCACAATTCAAATGACTCAAATTCAATAATCATATGATTGCTCTAGTTGTAATTATACTTTCACTTTTGCATTCGCTTAAGCCACCCTGAGGTATTTCTATCCTAAAATACGGTTTCTATCCTGTTATTTTTCTTTGGAATAGATGTTCCAACAGAGAAAGTGTCTCAAATTGAACCAGCTCGAACTCCACAGAAACCAATTATGCGTCGAACATTTGAAGTTGGTAAGTTGGTATTTCTATTTCTTTGAAAAGAGTCAAAACGCTCACTATCATTTCCCTGGTTTTCATTCTTCGTTTAGAGTCCAAGTTGTTCAATCCAACTGCTCACCAAAGTCAAAATGATTTGACAACGAGTGTCGTAAAGACTGTAAGCCTATTTTGCCAAACTTATTTGTTAAAAGTTTCGTGTAAATTACCTACTTTTCTATATGCACTTTTTCCCTCTCGTCTTTTCTCCTAATGGAATCCCGCTGGGTTAATTAGCCTCTTTTGCACATGCTGAAAACCCTGGTTCCAAAATATTTCGAGTGCTAGAAAGTTCATATCAGGTTGCAACATTGGGGTTTTAGAATGTACTTTTTCCACTCTATGCTAGTGTTGCAACTCAGATCAAAGGTTATGGAACGTAGACTAGTTAATTTAATAGATAACCAAAATGGGATTGCTTTAATTATAGGCCTCTAGTTTGATGCATCTATTTTTTCCGATAGCATTCTGGCACTTCATTTGTTTGATAAAATTGATTATTTTCCAAGTTCATCATCAATGCGCATCAGTATATTCATTCAGTGATCAGAATTATGTTATTCGGACTCTCAGGTTATGATCACGTAATAAACTCTATCTTGGGGACCTGAAGATTTGAATCTGACTCTTTTTCCCTATCGCCAAGGCTGACTCCGTCGGTCTATTTAAGCTGCTTTAATTAACACCAAGTACGAAAGTGTGATCTACTCAAGATCTGTTTTTCTACGATTTTTGGATCTTTGTATGCGGTTCTTGTTACGTTACAAGTATAACCAATTGCACTGTGTGTATAGAACGAGGAAAGAGTGTCATTACAGGGGAGGCTCCAAGATAAGAGTCGATTATCTCTGATGAAATGTAAGAAATAGGTGTCTTCAACGACCTTGATAACTACTAAGCAGAATTATTTATTTATTTCAAATGGCAGGCGTTTTGATAGATATCATTAGCCTTTTAGCTGACTTCGGGCTTCACAGAGGGATGGTTCATCAAAGTAGCAGAAAGTCGAGGGGTGGGGAACAGAAGAGCGATTCACAGAAGTAAAAGAGGCAGACAGACACATAGGTAGAGAAAAAGGTAAGGTGAGTACTATGGAAGGGGTCGAATATGACAACCAGGGGGGTTATGGTAGTTTGAAGTCAGATGCCGGTTAATAGACTTTTTTGCCGTATGAGTATACGTTGCCCAGGGAGCACCACGTGGAGGTAAGTCTATCGCGCACCCCACTAAGCAGAATGATTAATAGTACACATTTGATGGGAAAGGATAGTTTAATTGAATATTTTTCATCTAGGAAAGTTATCTGATCCAATTGGATATGCCAGTTCTTCTATTTCTGCTTTTCTTTTTTAGTTGTTGCGTTTAAATGCAACATTACTTTACCGGAAGGAAGTTCCTTACTTTTGTATTTTGACCAATCTCTGGGCTTTCCCACAATTTAATACAAATGTACTTTTAATGGATTGTTATAAGACAGAAAACTTCTATATAAGTGGATTCTACGTTTTCCGGGGGGGGGGAGGGATTGTGAGCTCGTAGCATCTAAAATCAGCATTTTTCTTATCTTAGACAGTTAAAGTGTCAAAGATGAACGAATCCTTTGTGGATAACTTCTTTGGTGTGAAATCCCTTGATGATTCAAACTTCCAAACTCTTCAAAATCCAAGTTCTCTTGCCGACGTTGAATTTCCTGAAACAAATTTAGGGTGAGTCTTTAAATAAAGTTATAGTCTCATAAGAACTATTGAGTTAGACTGACTCACTGGATAAATATTTCAGAGATCGTAAAAATAAGTTTAAGTGAGTATGTGTTGTTATCTTTCCGTTTGGGATGGTTTGGTTTTCATACATCATAACTTTGTTAATGGAGAATTTTATCGAGAATCGAATTCCCTTTGTAGAGAGACAGCATTCAGGCGAGTGACTCGTCCTTCCACGAGACCATCCTCAAAATCAGTGAATCCAGTTAGGCGAATGAATGAGACTCCAGGATTGAAGGATGCCTATGAGGAGATTATGGTTCATATTCCCGGCGAAATTGACCTCGATCGATATCAAGTCACTCCTTGTAAACGATTGGCTGGAGCTTCGGCAGTTATGGGATTTTCATCACCTGCTACAAGTAAATATCAGATTTCTGAACAATTGTGAATTTTGCACCTTATTCTCAGTAAAACTAAGTCTATATAACGTTAAGTCATAACGTTAAAAATAACTATATTCTTCGGCATTGGTGTTATTAAAATGCGCTTAAGAAAACGATCATTTTCAAATTTGTATGAAATGGTATATTTACTGCCATATCCAAGTTCCCCTATTTCTCTAGGAATACTGGTCTTGTGTGTCTTATTTCGGGAAACTATCCTTAAACTCTTCTATTTTTAATTCGGCAAAGAGTTATTCATTGGCACCTTTTAAGTAAACTATTAATTTCGTCCAAATGATGTGTTGAAAAGCTTGCATTGATGTCTACTGATCGCTTGACGACATGAATAACTCATCGCAAAATATCACCCCAAATTCTCATCCTAACGTATTTACTTGCCGATACGACTTAGGTATCTCTAGCACAAGGATAAATCTGCATCCTTTCGTCAAATACAGTTTATCTGTGACTCATCCAATCGACAAGTGCAAACTTTGGCGTATACCTCATTGGAACATATCCTTACACCTGCATGTGCACGCCATTTGACCTGATCAATGTCGCCAACACTTAGGTTTATTTTGGCTATTATTGGTGGTATCATCGGCCGCATATGCCACCTAATTTTGTATGGACAGGTGTTTAGCTGCTTTTTAATGACTCTTTCAATTGATGAGAATGACGCACTAGTGAGATTTGACAACATGTTTTGGACTCTTTGATCTACTGTTACTTATTACATTCTCCAATTTAAGGGATTTATGAAGAGCGAATACAACTTTCTTTTACTAGAGTCGATTAGATCTTTGCACTAAATAGTTGAACGTGGAGGAGTGACGGATGGAAAATGGCAGAAATTGCCGATTAATATTTTTGAAAGTGGTATATGTAATATTAGGTTTCAAAAAATTTAATTTCGACTTGAAGTACCTTATTCCATTACTGAATTCATTTGATGCGGTACCATTTCTGTTATGTTTATTTGTTTCAGTTCTAATCAGCCTAATTTAATTTCCGCATTATTGATCCAGTCGTCGCATTTAGACTTCAAAATGGGTTGGAAAGAAATTTTGAACATTCTTTCCTAACTTTATTTGTCATAATTTGGTTAAAATTTCTAGCTGATACGTGCCATTGAAAATAATTGGGGTAAATTTCAATAAAATACTTTTATGCTTGTCTATCAAGTCATCCTTTAGTGTATTTAATTTGCCCTTTGTAGGTCTCCTATTCGATTTATTGTTCTTAAGTCATTAGATATTTTTCTTAATATTCCAGTGTTGCAATGCCCAACTGCCATTATTTTGATTTTAGTACAAATGCATACTGTCCCGAATAGTTAGAATTTAGACCATACATCAATCCAGACAGCAGCCTTGACCCCCTTGTTATAGTAGTCTGATTTCTGCCTGACATCTGAATCTAGGTCTCAAGTAGATATTTTCAGACAACTGTTGGCTATAACTACTATAACAAGGGGGTCAAGGCTGCTGTCTGGATTGATGTATGGTCTAAATTCTAACTATTCGGGACAGTATGCATTTGTACAATGGTTTGACTAATAGGCTCTAGGGTTATCATCCGAGGGTCAAGTAATTTCTCCGACAATAACGAATAAATTTTGCAGCTTCGAGCATGCATTCTTTAGGCAAATATTTAAAATAATTCGTAAGTTATCAATTTGTAAATTTATTTGCTAGACTATTATATTTCATCCTGTGGGGTGTGCGATAGACTTACCTCCACGTGGTGCAC
>UZAE01013341.1:10097-23539 GCA_900617975.1 Rodentolepis nana | reverse complement strand
TTACGTTTTTTTCTGCAATTAAGTTTTTTATTATTATTGTTTTAAATGGCAGGCGTCTTGAAGGTTATCATTAGCCCTTTAGTTGACTTCAGGCTTCACAGAGGGGTAGTTACATCAAATTGAAAAAAAGTTGAGAGGGGAGGGGGAACAGAAGAGTGTTTCAAAGATGTAAAAGAGGCAGACAGACACAAAGGTAGAAAAAAGATGAGGTGAGTACTATAGAAGTAGTGGAATATGACATAGAGTGGGGTGATGGTAGTTTGAGGTGAGAAGTCAACTGCCAGTTAATAGACTTTTTTGCCGTATGTGTATACTTTGCCCAGAGTGCACCACGTGGAGGTAAGTCTATCGCACTTAAGTAAGTCACTACTTTTCCAATAGATGTAATTCGTATCACCACCTTAATCTTTGATCAAATGAAATTGCAAAATAATTATCCTATACATTACAGATTTCCCCTTTTTTCCCATATAAAATTGAAATATTTGCAAGTTATTATAAATCAGACAAGTCTGGCAGCTACTACTGTGCACTTGTGCTAACTGTCAACACACCCACAATTGTAGTTCCTCTGTTGGACCTGATAATTGTTCTACTGAGTTCAAAAGTGACCAGGATCATTTGAATGAGGAGAACAGCCGACAATTTACTAAAAGCTTTCAAATTGCTTGATGTAAGAATACTAAGCCGTCATTTATGTTTAGACTGAGGCTATAATCGATTACTTTTTATTGGATGCATTTAATATAGGCCCTCTGACATGTGGGAATCGATTTATTTAATAGTGGTACTGAGGTAGAGAGGTGTATAGATCCAATAAATTGGAGAAGGCTTGCCCAATTGGATATAAACTAGATATATAGCAGTATTATTCAGGCATTGTGATTATTGAAAAGTTTATGTCGAAATACGTAGCCAAGAATCAAATCAAATTTTAAACAAATCAGATGGACTCCCTGAAGTCTACTTGAAATTACTGTCAATCAGATATGCTTTTAAGCGCATCCTCATTTCCCATCGCCTGTAAGTTAATTTATAGCTGATGTTAGTGTTACCAAAGAGTAAAGCTTAAAAACGCATAGATTCTACATAACACAACCCCTTAATGCTGGCTTTCTCTGCCTTCTGTAACCTTCCGTAATCTCTGAGGACCTTTGCCAAATAGGCTAGAGTTGAGATTGATTATCTTTATCTTTTGACCCTGTGTCTTTCTTCATAACAGTTCGTTCAATAGCATTTGGACACTGCGCTTCTGAAACGCCACATCTCCTTGAGTTTTCTTACATCATGATCTATCTTTTATCCGACAACTAGTTCGAATAACTCGAAATAAGGAAGAAATGTTTCAGACGATTCAGATAAAGGCCAATGCAAAGGCCGTGTGATCAATTTCCTCTCTTTTGTGGGGAAACGTCATTTCTCTCCCTCCTCCTACCACCCCCCCCCCTTCCTAATGAATGGGTTTTGATTCTCATTTTATCTTCTTGTTTAGTAAATATGTGGTGTGTTTACCCTTTTGTTGTTGGTCAATGATAGACAATGGTAGTTCTTCTGGTTATGCAAAATAGCTATTTTGACATTCAAGGTCGTCTGAGTGCAATTATCCCCACTGCGTAATCTAAATAAAAGGCACGCAATGCCGCCAAGACAAATGTGCCTCGTTGTTAGTATTTTCCCTTTTTTAGGGAGACAACCCAATAAACCATTTAACTGACACTGTAATGTTCTAATAATCAATACGAAAATCAGCATAGGAAAAATTCTCCTATCTCCTGGGAGAATAATATCAATACTATCTGCTTTTAATGGGTTATTTATAGGCACATGCATCTGTGTGTTAATTTGGCAGACCAGAGAGCGAATAATTGCGGCTAATTTTAGCAGTATATCTTTACAATCCCCGTAAAAGCTTTGCCAAATTGTCTGCTTGTTTCCACTTCAAATTCAATACTATGCATTTATATGTGGCATTTTGGTTAATTTGGATACGAGAAGGGCTGGCTCATTCTAATATGGGGATGGATGATTTCTGGAATAAAGTTCAAGCATAGGGTTTTGTTAAATAATATCTTAAATGTGTTAGCCTTAAAGCTCCTCAAATCGAAGAATCTTTCTGCCTGAGATTAAAATTTACAGTGGTGATCAAAATGAAACCGAGAGGAGAAACACAGAGTGTAAAGTTTGAATGGCCTTTAAATGAATTTATTTATACACATAATTAAGTTTAGTTTCAAATATTTCTTTATTGTATTCACATCGTCCCTTGATCATTGTTTATATTCCTAATGTGCTTCACATTTATTTTTCATAAACTTGAATTTTCACTTTTTCCCTAATTTAAATTTGATCTAAACCGATCAGTGTGTTGAATAAATTTCTCTTCAAAATTTTTTACACAATATAATTTTTTATTTGTGAAAGACAAGTTTGCTGACTTACTGCAAATGTAATAAAAACTTCATAGTTAATTGACCAAAAGAGTATGGATGCTCTTAATTTTAGGCTCTTAAAAGCGGATTATTAATGAGAGGGGGGATGGGAGTTATAGAATTTCATTTAAATCCGATCCTTTGTGAGTCCTTGTTTCCGATATTTTGCCTTAAAGTATGAGAGATATCAATTATGTTCTTACTATAGATCAATGGCTGTTATTGCAGATTTTCTTTAAATAGCCACTATCAAACGACGAAAATTAAGTTTGATAAGCAAGTAAAAACACATGTCACCCCTGAAGTTAATAGCTCTTTTGCTTAAATAAGCGAACACCCAGAATTTTGTTACCTTATATGGCAAAGCGTTGGCGTGAATCCCTTCTTCAAGTTCTTAGGGTTAACTGCGGAGAGGGCATTTTAATTTAACCTATCTCGATTTTCTTAAGACGATAAAATAAAGATGTTTTTCATTCAGTCATTAAGATTAAATTCTGTCTTTAAACATGCCAAAGCTAGAATTCTTGACGTGGTTTCCACTGAAAAGAACGAAGGCAGAATTTAGATAAAAATGACCGAATATAACAGTAAATGTACTAAAATATACTAGCAATTCTATTCGGTGGATGGCACATGGTGTTTATCGTTATTGTAAATCCAGCTTATTCGTAATGATGCGGCAAAAAATTTATTAAGGAAACATTAAAAACATATAACAACTTAACAATGTTACGTCGGACATTCCATTAAAATACCCTGTTCTACGAATAATATCTTCCCTTCAGTATTAAATCTGATTCACTAAAAGTAAGTTAGTTATTTCTGCTAATCTAAACTTATTCGGTTTCACTAGTATTTCAGTGCTTTGAATTATCTAATGTATACCGCTATCAAAAGGTAGCAAGCCAAATCAGATCTATAAATTAAATTCTGAAGCATTTATAACTGTCGTCCTATCAGTGTCACTCAAATGGTCAACTAATGGAAGCGGATAACCTATTTTATCTAAATGAGGTTACTTATTTGTAATGCGCTCTGAGAATTATAAATATTAACACAGGAATTTTATAAGGACAGTCAATTTTGAAAAATATCCAACTTAAGTAATTTAATCAAATTTATTTTTATAAGAAAGTTAAGTTTAATTCAAGAAACCTCTAAATAAATTTCCGTAAAATACTTGTTCATTGCCATAAAGTTTTTTTGGTAATGATTTGCAAACTTTACTATGTTCCTACTTAGTGATTCTTGTAGAGCCCACTACAATTACAAAATATATTCATTTTGCGTTTCAAAGAATCGTTTATCGTTTATATTATTTAGCTTTAAATAAATTTATGCTAGGAAAATTAAAATTTTGACGATGTGCTATCTTTAACGCTTTCAAACTAATGGCCTTGGTCGTAATTTACATAGCAACATCATTTTGAAATGGTGAGATTTACTTTATTCTCCTTATTTAGTTTTTAAATATTTAGTCTAGTTGTATTAAAAGCAATGAGCAATTTTGCAAAGCAAAAAAATCAAATAGTCAGAAGGGTTACAATTACCGCAAGGTCAGTGGATGTTCTGTAATTGATGAAAGTTTATTTGGTGAACCCGAACGCCTTAAAAGAATAAAGGTATGCCTTTAATTGATCGAGATAAAATCAGGCTCTAAATCGCAATGAAATAAATAATCTAAAAGAAAATGATGTTCAAATTAATGTGTTTAGCAATCGTTCAAATTGCCCAAAAAAACTTCTACACGGCAAATCTACTATGAAGTTGTTAATCGAGCGGGATAGACCTAGAGAGCTATGGTAAAGCACTAGCTTATTTATTTAAAGGCTTGAACCAGGAAAACGGCATGAGAAATCTATATTCTTATCGAAAGATGACATGCAGTGTATTCAAAACAGGGCCCACGTATTGTCGGAAGAGGAACTTAAGGAAATGGAATTGAGTGAAAAAGCATTGGCGGAAAAGTTGGTGGTAAGTTAACAACTTATATTAAACTATATTCTATCTTTCAATTTATAATCGTTTTAGTTATTATACTTGCTATTTTGGGCAGCAATACCATTTGAAAGAAATATCTTTCATTGTTGTCTTTCGTAGTACACTTCGAATACTCTGTTCGAAATTTTATTCAAAACCTATCTGAACGTGGGAGTAAATGTACTGTCAAAATGATTGTTTAACTGTTTGCAAATAATGATTAAAAGCAGATTAATTTTTAGCGGAAATCATCATCAGTTGTCACATTAATGATAATTTAGCGAGTAGTATCTTCATTATGGATTGCAGAAATACATATTTCTTTCAATATATCTGGGAAATTATTGGTACAACAATTTAAAAAGTTTAAGCATATCGGAAAACTGTTTTCCAAATAGTTAGTGATATTTATGCGATCAAATAAACGTTCCTTAACTAGAACACAGAATTTAATTTCCACTTCTATGGCTTTTTAGTTATTTTAATGCTACTACTGACTTAAAGGTCCACGTTTTTTTTCCTTATGTTATATTCCTTTTGGTCTTTCAAACTTTATAATAGTTCTGAAAAAAATCCTTTAAATTATATAGCAAGAATCTGCGCGACGAGTGGAAGAGATGAAGAAATTCGATATGGAACGTAGAGTAAATGAAAAGTTGACCGATTTGGAGGAAGCAGCTCGTAAGGAGTCACAGCATCTTCTCGCCAAAGCTATGGAACAGCGTGAGAATGAAGAGGAAGAGATTAAACAGCTGAATGCAGCCATTAACAATGCCAAGATTCAGGCCATTCGAGACGCTCAGCTGCTCGAGAAGGAGCAAATTAAGAAGGAGATGGCGGAGGAGAATGATAGACTAGATAGAATGATGGAAATTGATCGGCAGAATGCCCTAAAAGTTCAAGCTGCCATTGAAGCCAAAAGAAAGGAGGAGGTAACTGAATATATGTTATATCTTATATTTATTTATTTTCTAAACATTTTTTATACCAAAGCGTTTTGCTCTAGGGGGATAATTGCGTCTACCAAGATATATTTTAATAATATTCAATACTGTATTTTTAGACGGGTTTTCAATTGATTTAAGGTGAATATGACAATTATTATATGTTCCGTCTAGTCCATCTAGCCCCTTAATAGCCACAGAATGATTCGAAATTCATTGTATTTCATTATAAAGCTGCTCAAAATTCTAATACTTTTACGTATTCGTTGATTTCTATCATTTACGAGACAAAATTACCATCTTTAAATAATGGAATGATTTTTGGATAAAAATGATAGTAAAACAATTGATGGTATATGAGTGAAGAAAAAAAATTAACACAAAGTGCTCATCTGCTTAGCGATTTACTTTTTATCCATTTTCACTAAATCTAAATCTCATATCAATTTGGAAAGAGTTAAAGACTCCGAGATTCACACATATATGGAAACAATTATTTATTAATCAGCTTGGTCTCTATATAATGGTCACCACTGGCTCATTCCGCTGTGCGCTTTAACTCTCAGATTAAGTTTTTGTTTGTTTGATCATCAGCGAATAACGGACGGGAAACCTCACGACGCCTACCAAACCGTGGTAGAAGCTCAGGTTCCACTTGCTCCATACTGAAGCTTTTCCCCTCTCTCCTTATTCCCGATTTTTCTAACTTTCCCTTCCCCTCTTCCTCTTTTTCATATCAATTTGTCCAATATTAATGTTATTATATTTAAAAGAGGATTTTTGGGCTTATTCAGGCGAGTGACATTTAGTAGTGGTACTAGCAGGATTTAGTACTATTTTATTGGCGAGTATGCCAACTCTTGGACTTAACCCACAACTTTTTAATCTTGCCTTGGCATGTATCTTATAATTGAGATTATAATCATCAGTTTGTGGTGTCTGGTACCCACGCTTCATCTTTTACCGCTAAACCCTTAAGCATTTGCTTTTAACAGAATTAGTTAACTGCGTTGACCAATCATTTGCCACTCTATAGGTTATCTAAGTTATTTAGTGGCCTCAGTTGTCCTGAAGAAGTGAATAGAGTCCCCTTCCAAGTGTTTTAAATCTATTGATTAGCATTATTATTATTATTATTATTATTTGAATTACTACCCTTTTGTGGGTGTTGCTTATACAATGGTTTTAAGGATATAATCATCCACAGAATATTATTTTATTATCAAGAAAAGTACATTTTAGGCAGCACATGCTAGTCAGCTTAATTTTCAATTTTTAAATCTAGAATTAAATATAATGTTCTCATCTTTGTGTTATTTTGGCATACATGGGGTTTTTATTTATCCAAGGAAATGCTGGGCGCCTGTGAGATAATAAAGCAAATAAACCAAAACGAACAAGATCGACTTCTCGCTCTGGCGAAATCAGAACAGGAGAATATGCTTATGCGAAGGAAGATTGCTGAAGAAATGTTAGATGAAATGAGTCGTCGTGTTAATCACCAGACGAAGCAAGACGAGTTTAGGAAAGAATTGGACAAATATGCTGATCTCATGCGTGAAATGAAATTGAAAAGAGCAGAAGACGATAGAAAACTGGATCTAAAAGTTCAACAGGAGCAACGAGCTAAGGAAGTAAGTCTTTTTTAAATGTTCCACGTATTTTCGTGTTTAATAGACAAAAAATTTGTTCATTTAACATAATCATTTCATTTTGGAGCTAACATTGTCTGTATTGTTGAACGGTTTTTCTTAGGTAAACATAAGAATCTCAAGGATATAAATGATTTGGGCATTTCAGTTTTACTGTTTCATTTCCTGTAGACGACTATGTAGTTAAGGTGAGAATTAAACACATGATAATTCACAGCTGCTTATCAATTCAAACCAGATTACTGCCATCTTCAAACTGTTCAGCATATGATCCATGTTGATTGGTTTTACCGTCATCTAATAAGTTCAGATGGACTCTCTCCCTCCTTTTAAATGAACAAGGTTTCAGAGACAGGTCTTACGTCTTCTCTTTCTTCTCTCCAAACAAATTTGTGCTAAAACCTCTGTGGGCTTCCCCTTTGTAGTTGTGGAAAAGCAACAGCTTAGCCTATTTATCTCGTTGACATTACTTTGGGAAGGGAGGTAATTGGCCACTACACTTACTCTTTGTATCTAGCCGCATTCCTACTTCTACATATTGATATCTGCTGCTAAAATTATCCATTGATGTAAAATTTACTCATGGTTATATGAAATGTGCATGGTCAAAGTATTTTTTTACAATTACCGTTCCACTTTTAACAGTTCTTTAACTCTGTTTTCACATTAGGAACGCGATGCGGCCATAGAGGCTGAACAACTGCGTATCCGCAAGGAGAAAGAACTCGAAATTAACCGTCTGTATGGAATGCAGGAACGGGCTATTGACAATCAGGCAGAAAAAGATGCTCTTCGGGCGAAACGTGCCATGGAGGAGAGTGAAAGACAGTGGAGAAGGAAGGAATTGGAAGCTGCCAGGAAGGTTCAGGCTGCGAAAGAGGAGATGAAGCAAGAAAAAATCAAGGCAGACCAGTATAAGACACGACTTTTGGCCATTGAAGCAACTCGTAATAAAATGGAGTTTGAACGCGTACTTCGGTAACTACAACCATCTACTTTGGTTAGCTTTCATACTTTTATCTGTCTGCGTATGTTAATTTTTTTTCAATGCCTATAATTTTTTTCTCAGTTTTGTAAGTCGTTACTTTTTTTTTAAGATCGTTTTCGTCAACAATTGTCAGCGTTTAACAGACAATAAGAATTACGGGGCTGCTACTAAAATTTTAAAGAACCAGTTAGATGTGATGGATTGTAATTAAAGAAAGCACATCTATGATAAGCTATCCGTAGTGAATAAATGCGTGTACTTAGTTTTTGTCTGTAATATGTAAATGATCCAATCTCTTGTGTTCCTTAGACACCAGAAGGAAATGATTGAGAAAGAAAAGCTGGAAGAAGAAAAACGTCAAAAGAAGAAGGCAGAGTGCAGTGAGGAATTAAGGAAACAAATTTGTGAAAAGGAGCAACGACGCATTGCTGAAAGAAATGCCTTCTTCGAGGAAGGCATTCGCAGTGAGGAAGAAGCCAGGCTTCGACGTTTGCGACTTCAAGAAGCAAAGAACCGGAAAATGGAAGAATTGAGGTCTGTCTGAACTGTTTATATTGATATATTATATATTTTATAGTAGTCATATTCACTCGAACCATTTAGTACTAATTCTTTATATTCTAAATTTATTTGAATATAAATAATTAATATCGATTTATTTTTAATCTTATTTATTTTGCAGGAGAGCTGGAATACCAGAGAAGTATTTGGCGGATATTGAAAGGAAAGCTGGTTTATTAAAAATAGCCAATATAAATCCATAGATTAAATAAAATGATATAGTTAATCATTCGTTATAAATTTATCGAAATAATACAAACATATTAACGGTATAGTAATAAATCTTGTCGCTAATGGCTATTGATTGGAAAAGGACAAGCACAACAAAAATTGTAGAATGGTTCATCGAATTTCGATTAGCTGCAATATCATTAGTTCCCGCTTTGTGCATTAGGACTCCTCGAGGGTGTAGTGCTGCTATTAGATATTGCTTGACCACAATTGATTCAAACTCCGAAAGGAAGAACGATTAGACATGCAGGCAGTTGGTCTAAGGCACCTTCTTAATTAACAGAGGCATTACACACGTTGTCAACACATTACTCTTGTCCGAGAACCAAGATATCGCTAAAGTGGTAATAGTTCTAGTTCTGAATATTGTTAAGTGGGTTATAGCAATATGAAACCTCAAATTGAGAAGGATTGGCAACTGCCATCACATGCCCATTTACGAAATCGTTTTACGATTATCATCCTGGATCTGGGAGAATCACCATTGGACCAGCTGGTGGGAAGCTTGAACTTTTCGAATCCTTTATTAGCCAAACTTAATTTGTGCATTTTTCATTCTTTTCAATGGATGCTCCCCAATCAGTATTGCAATTGCAACCCCTAACTTTATAAATCGGTATGCTAAGCAATGCGACGTCGGAGCACGAGTTCTCTCTAGTGGCTCATATGGCCAAATGGGCCCCTAACAGGGAGATGTTCCTGGCTACGAGCCTTAATCACTAGTCTATCAGAGAGATGAATCATTTTTCTCTGACAGTCAGTAATATTTTTGAAATCCATACGTACTAACTATTTGAATACCAAATAATGACCATCAAAGGAAATATCGGGCGATGGGTATAGTGAGATTTTCAATTAATCAATGTAAATATGTGGAGCATGTTTGATATCATAATTATTTTTATAAAATAATGGAAATTGCATAGTCAAAAGAAACATCAGTTAGTCACACTTATGCAAATTAGTGATCCACTGTGCTCAAGAATAAACCAAGAATGGAATTATAGCACATACCAGAATAAAGAGATATTTGATGTATTGAAATTAATGAACTGAGGCTTGAATTAATTATAATACATCGCACAAAATGAGAGTTATAGCAATATAGGTCTGTATGAATTCAACAACGCTTTGGACCATTCCGGATTAAGCATATGAATTGCTGGAAATATAACCTGGAAGCACTAATACTCGTACTTAAATAATTCAAAATTTTACAAATGAAAATAAGAGCTGAAGGCATATGCTATCAATTTGAACCAAAAAAACATTAAAAAATGCATGAAATGTTTAAAAAATCAATGAATCCGAGCAATTGCAGATAATGTGTGAAATTCCCATTGGTAAATAGTTAAATTTTAGGCAATATACTATCCCTTTATTATACTTTTAATTAGACATGATGAAAATTTAAAGATGGAATTACTATGTAAGGGATCATGGTCTATTAAATAAAAATAAATCTAAAGGTTATTAAATGAAACACCTAACAAATGATGAAAACACAAAAAATGAAGTTTTTATTTCATACACCGTCTTAATTAATATTTCTGTTTAGTTAAATAACGATGATATTTTCAGAAAATTGTACTTTCTCAGGTCATTTATTATAAACATTATAACCACTCGCTTTGCAGCACCTATTCGAAAAGGGAAAATAGGTCATATGTTTGAATGGGTTCAATGCAGAAGAAGTGGGTTTGCGTTTGTAAAGCTTCTTTAACAAATACTCACTTTGCTATATTTGAGTTACGTATATTATCTACCTTATTTTTATAGATTCACATTTAAACCACTGAGATCTTCATGTTCGAACACCATCACCCCTGCAGTAACTCCAAATGTAGGCAAGATCGTTTTACTTGATAGAGAATTTATTAGCCACTACGCAAAGCTCTATTTACCCCAGTCAGCTCAGCTATCTCGCCTTTAATTAATTCAAATCAACCAGCTAAATGTATTCCGACTACAAAAGTTATTCCGTTAAGGTAAATTTGCTTTTCTTTTATCTCCTTTAGAAACGGGGATAATATAACCCATCGACCACCATCTCCAGATTTAATTTTTTCAGATGACGATACCAGTGAAGGTAACTTTTATGATGTCTAATTTATTTTCATACTAGTATTGGATTCTAAACCTCCTGCTGCCTTAACTGATAGTGCCAAAATTGTATTGACTGAGGATGGTTTCGATGATTTTGGTGACCCGCCATCTCCCTCCTGGCTAAATAATGAATCTGAGGTTTTCGGTCTCATCGATCAAACTGAATCTTTTAATCCCAATACGACTTCAACTCAGGCATTCGCTACTCCAAAACCTCCTGTTATATCTCCTCCTCGGTCGAGCTTGAAAATGATTCTTAAAAATTCTACCTTCACACCCAACCTCGTTCAGAAGTCCTCGAGTCCCCTTCCTTCAGCTTCCAGCAATTCTTCCGTCTTTACCCCCATAACTCCAAAAACTTCTCAAACTAAAAAGTCAATTTCATCATCGAAGAAAACATCGTCTTCTTCCTCAAAAGATACGATTTCCATTCCCGCCACTTTTCTTAAAGCCATTAACTCAGCTTGCGATGTTATTCAATCGCTGAATGTTGAGAAACTTCTTAGCTGTTTTGGTGCTAAAACAAGCATTTTGACAAACCTTTTATCAGCTAGAAATGATTTTCAGAAATGGCAAGCAAAAGCGGCTTCAAAACAGGAAGAGAAAGCTTCTCGCCAGGAAAAACGTCCCAGTACTTCTACCCCTGCACCCCTATTCTCATCAATCGATGATTTCGAGACTGATAATACTAGTAACTGGAATGATTTTAACTTTTGCCCTGACGTGAAACAGGAACCATCGCCATGCACTTCGATTTCCTCAACGAATCAAGTCAAATTAGCTTTTCCACCAAAAGTGGAATCAATTTCCCAACCCAAACCAAAAACTCCACAACTTGAAGCGGATACTGGTGAAGGAAATGTGTTTCTCCCTCTGGGGACCAATCAATCGAAATGGGGTAGGTTGTATCACTGTTCGAGGAAAGTGGAAGTGTTATTGGATATTATAGTTGACTTTATTTATCCATTGTTCGCCATGCATTTCACCTGTTTGATTCCCATCAGCGCACGCCTAGTGAGTGAAATAGTCAACTACAAAGAGGGAGGGGGTGGGGTAGAATTCGAAACTCTTATCCGCCTGCAAGGCTCCATAATGCCACTTTACTCCTGAATGAGTTATGGAGAGTGACATAAATGTTGACGATATTGCCCTTGAACCTAGTTATTTCCTATGAATTGATTGTAATTATTGCCTCCTAAAAACTCGTTTGTAAATTTTAAATAACAATGTCATGCTTTTCTTTTTCAAAACTCAGTTCAAATTTGCCAAAAAACACAAGAAAGTGTACATCGGCGAACTCGAACTTGATATATTTCTCTTCTTTATTCTTCTAACGTTCAACAACATCCAGAAATGGAATTTGTGTAATCATTGGAAGTCGTATTTCACTTTGCACTCAATTAGGGTCTCCGTTCTACTCAGAATTTCCTCTCGAACTATGTTTTTGAAATGAAGTGTGATTTAATTAGCTGATCCTTGATAGACTGATATCTAGGCTTCAAAGTTTTAAATGACTAGGCAATTGAGCAAGTTTCCACTCTACGGTTTTTTCATTTAAAAATGCAAAACCAGGTGCCTTAATAAAAGCATTTGCTTAGTTGAGAGTAAAATTTGTTTTTTTTTCTTAAAAAGGATTTATTTAATTCCCACTTTTCCATTCTAGAAACTGCAACAGAAGTGCACGAATACAAAGATCAACCTGATGATGGTTCAACTGGGGAGTTTGATGGGACAGACTGTTTTCCCCACTCGGCTAAAATGATGAAGGCTTTCTCCGAAATTTTTGGTCTTGTCCGTTTTCGTCGCAACCAGCTTCAAGCAATTAATGCTGCCCTGCTTGGAAAAGACTGCTTTGTTATTATGCCAACAGGAGGTGGAAAAAGTCTGTGCTATCAACTTCCTGGAGTTATTGAAGAAGGTCTCACAATCATTATCTCTCCTCTTAAAGCCCTGATTCTGGATCAGGTCAATAAACTCCAGTCTCTTGGTGCTAAAGCCGCTAGTCTTTCTGGGGATTTGTCTCCGTCTGAATGTGATTCCATTTTTACTGCTATGCATAAAGACAGGCTGGAGATTAAGATCCTCTTCGTCACTCCTGAAAAGGTAAGTTCTTATGACCCCCTTGATCCCATTTTCTTTCTCCAGGTTGCTGCGTCTGGAAAATTGAAACAGGTTATGCAGAGCCTCTATCAGCGGAATATGCTTGCTCGGTTTGTGATTGATGAAGCCCATTGTGTTAGTCAGGTAAAGGCAACATTTTGGCATAACTTTGGTGTGTGTGTGTGTGTTTAGTGGGGACATGATTTTCGTCCTGATTATCGGAATTTGAGGATCTTGAGGGAGAGTTTTCCCAAAGTACCGATGATGGCTATGACCGCTACTGCTACCCCTCAAGTTCGGCAGGATATTCTGAATCAGCTGAGGCTAACTAATACCAAATGGTACTGTCTGCTTGTTTCTTTAAATCATTTCTATATATTTGTCGTTGTCCACCTGCTATCATATAAGAATTGAGCAGCTTGGTTTCAGCTTAGTTTTGGTAACTAATATT
>UZAE01013340.1:11320-23550 GCA_900617975.1 Rodentolepis nana | reverse complement strand
AGGGTGCACCACGTGGAGGTGAGTCTATCGCACACCCCACTTAGTCGGATATTATACTAGTCAATCAGAGGTGTGCGATAGACTTACCTTCATGTGATGCAGCCTGGGTAACGTATACTCACACGGCAAAAAGGTCTATTATTCGGCAGTTGACTTTCTGGCTTCAAACTACCATCACTACACTGTATGTCTTATTCGACTACTTCCACCCTACTCACACCACCTTTTTCTGCCTTTGTGTCTGTATCTGTTACATCTTTGAAACACTCTTCTGTTCCCCCAACCAACTCGACTTTTTTCACCTTTATGTTCCTTCCCCTCTGTGAAATCTGAAGTCAACTAAAGGACTAATGATAACTGTCAAAACGCCTGTCATTTGATATAAATAAATACTAGTCAACCAATTTATCATTGACACGTCGTATGCGGACCACAAAATCCAAAAGATCTATGTGAGGAGAGTAAGCAAAAATTTCATTGGTATCATGTTGGTTTTTAAAGCAGGTAAATATTTTATTTTGAGATTTTTCTCTTAGAAAATGGCATTTGCCTTATTGATATCTGCAATATTTACACCCCTGACCCTAACCCTTTTTATAGTTCTAGGTCATAATAGAATCTCGCATTGTGCCTAACGGAATTGTGTGTCTTTTCTTCTACTTCATCTCTACCTGGGGAGACTGGGACATCGGACCTGCAGATCATAAAACATGTCGAAGTTATTGCTGTCATGCCTTTTTCTAAATTATTCAACTGGCTCCGATCCTTTTGTATTCCTATGATTATTCTCGAGGTATTCAATTCTTATCACATAAAACATGAATATGCAATAATATCTAACTACGTTTAAAGATTTGAATCCCTTGGCCAAACTCCTTTGTAATTGTAATAGCAATGTTAGACCGGCTAAGAGAAAAAATGTGGTTGAATCACCATTTACTTTATTCCAGCACACTAGTCGGACCAACATAAATTGACACGGTGCGCATAATGATAAGGATTAATTTGTTATTAACTCCCAGGGCATTCTGCAGACATTTCCGCGTAGCTGGGTCGTAGAATAAACACCAATACATGCAGGAAGAGGTGTGTTTCTGCGTAAACGCGTAGATACACATGAGCGTACATAGTCGTTTATTAAGTCTGTAAGTTTGCCACCCGGGGTAGGATTTGCTGCATTCGACTGCCCAGCATGACTGTACTCCAAATCACGTCCCCGGTTGCCTTTCTTGATGTCGCTTATGCTGCTTGAAACTTTCAAGCAAAATGACAGAAGCAGGAGGAAACACTTGCAGTCACGCTTTCAAATGTCTTCAAACGGGTATTTGCATGTTTGAACAGGAAGCAATAGCAAAAGGAATGCTTGAATAGCAAATAATATGAGACCGAACTAGCAGTCAAGTCGAGAGACCAAGTATGTGAAGAAGAGAAGAGGCCTGTTCAATACTCGCAAAAATTTTCACTATCCCTGGTTAGTTGATCTTTATTTTATCATTTCTGGGATGTGCGATAGACTTACCGCCATGTTGTGCGCCCTGGGCAACGTATACTCATATGGCAAAAAAGTCTATAAACTGGCAGTTGACTTCTGATTTCAAACTACCATGACCCGAATGTATGTCATATTCAACCCCTTCAACGGTACTCACCTCACTTTTTTCTACCTTTGTGTCTGTCTGTCTCTTTTACATCTTTAAATTATTATTCTGTCCCCCATCTCGAATTTTTGTCAATTGGATGTTCCTCCTCCACTCTGTGAAGCCAGAAGTCAGCTAAAGGGACGATGATAACTATCAAAACGACTGCCACCTCAAAAAATTGTTGTGGCGTATTTCTCTAATTAATAATAATTCAGTCTCACAACATATATTTGGGCTAAATATAAGTCACTTATAGAGTGGGATACCTTGGGAAAACAGAAATAACCGATGTAATTGAACATCTCGCCAATGTAAGGGAGACTGTTTCGATACGTTTAGCTTAGGCCGACCTTTCAAATTTTGACCTCAGTAGAACGATGATGCTAATCAACGCTACTTATATATTAACATCAAAGAAGCGACTATGTACCGAGATATGATTAATACGATTAAGAAATTGGAACCTAATGAACTAATAGGTCTACCTCACCCTCAGTTTTCAGCGAATTCTTTATTAAACTATGCTCATTGAGATTTCCAACAACACTACGGAAATAGTCGACCATCTCAGATGTCTACATTGGAGACCTCGATGAACAACTTCCTTCAAATTCGACATTCAAATTTGGCAAGAAAAACGGCATGAAAAGAGGGAGAGAGTGGTATCGAGTTTCCGACAAACAGAACTGAAGATTATGATGTGCAAATATTATAACTTAACTTACAATGCAGTCTGCAAGGAGTCATCACTCTGACATTGATCTTCTAAAGGTGGAAGGATGGACAAAATGTTCTTTGCTCCTTCGGTGGGTTTTGAACTGAACAAGATCACTTAGCCCACAGATTTCTCTGAGTGGGCAGGTGTTCCAAAGTCGCATTATATATTGAGCAAGCCGTTAATAGTCGTATATTGTTCGTTAAGTTGCTAGTGTCTTGAAAGTAAAGAACTTTAACCTTCTCACCATATACCATATATGGTCCCATTCGCTAAAACAGAAGGGAAATTTACACCGTGCGGCCGAAATAAAAGAGACACTCTAAACTGTGTAGCGAATTTCCTGGTTAGCACATTCAGCAAGCGCTGTGAACTATCGAATTCCCCATATGTTGTAACTTTTTTTATATTCTATGTATTACTACATTTAAGCGATATAATATTAATTGACCTCTCTGTAATCACAACGAGCCCCATTTGCCTTGATCACTCAGCTTATTTTATCGGGTCTGATTCAAAGATCCTTCAACAGTAACACCGTGATCACCTGCAATTGCATTAACGCAATTGATCAACGCTGTGTTAAAGGTCAACCTAACCAAAGTGATCTATACAAAATCTATTAGGGAAGCTAAATTATAACTCTTAAAAAAGGTTTGGGTATATTTTGGCAACGCTATTAACACCTGATAGGAATAAATTCGAAAGGTCTATGAGGGGTATGAATTGATCTGCGCTAAATGATACCTATTCGGAGATCCAGCAGGTGTAAACTAAAAAATATATCGTTCCTTATTCTAGTCCTATATTTCAATGTGCGGGGTGTGCGATAGACTTACCTCCACGTGGTGCACACGGGGCAACGTATATTCATGCGGCAAAAACGTCTATAAACCGGCAGTTGACTTTTGAGTTCAAGCTATCATGACCCCATTGTATGTCATATTTGACCACTTTCACAATACTCAGCACACCTTTCATCTACCTTTGTGTCTGTCTCTCTTAATCTTTAAAACACTCTTCTGTTCAGCCCCCTCCCCACGACTTTTTCACTTTGATGTTCCTCTCCCTCTGTGAAGCCTGAAGTTAACTAAAGGGCTAATGATAACAATCATAAAGCCTGCCATTTAATATAAAAAATAAAATATTTAGATGTGCAATAAACGCCAATATATCCAGGACAGGCTCTAAACGCACACTAATACAACCAATGACTAAGTTCCTTCAAGCAAATCAAAATTAGTCCAAACAAGTGAACTTCGAGATAGGAGACGAGTGCCTCCTGAGATCATACATTTTTGGTTTTAGTACAAATGTTTCCATAGGGTCCAAAAATAACCCGAGTATTCCCCTGTTTCATATTTAATCCCGAACTCTTTTAAGAAATCTGTAACATAAGATTTTGAAAGTAACCCATTGCCATATCTGCGCATAGGGTGTTAATTTCTTATCTCCTTATCATAGTGAAAACCTTACCAAGCTTTTCCCTACAATCATTCAGCAATATAATTAGGCCACCTCTTCAAACCATACCCTATTGATCATTCCTTCCCCTCGCCCCCCCCCCTCAACCACCTAGTATTCTCCTCTTTTCCTCCAAGTGAATTACGTGTCACCATGCGCACTATATGTTTTCCTCAACAAAAGTTGTATCGAATAGCCGCAGAACAACCATCGTGCTCAGGACAGTGAAGTTAATCTCTACTTCCATATAATAACTCTATGCATTTCGAATGACATAAGTATGCGGTCTTTCGAAGTAAGCGTATATTGCACTGGCAATCCATCCTCCACAATAGACCTTTAATGTTCACTTGATATTAAAGAGAGAACAAAATCGATCTAATCCATGGGCAATGAGGGCATAGTGATGGTTGCAATATATTTCTTCACAAATCCAAAGACAATGGAGTACACTTAAAGTGCAAGTATTACAACAAGCTTGCAATAAGAGTCTGGCTCCAAACACCGAATGGTAGAGGGAGAAAAGAGGGGAGGGGGGAGAGGGGAGAAAGTGGACAAGGCACGAAAAGGAGATTACTGATAAACGCCATTGCGTATTAAAGTGAGTTCCTTGTTGATTTCAGAGACCAAGTCAGTACGGGCAACTTCACGCTCGGCTCGTGTACTGATATGTCTCAGCTTGACGACTCCACGTTCCAACTCGGTTTGACCGATCAAGACTGCAAGGGGGATGCCTGTTGACTCACAGTACTGAAGCTGATCCAGAAGCTTGGGCTGGTTCTTGTGTGAAAAAGCCGTCTACAAGAGAGGAAGAGGATACAAAAGAGACTAAGAGAAAGCGAAAAGCAGCAAATAGCTAGCTTCATATAGAGAATATATAAATGGTGAAGACCTTAGTGCAAAGAACCCATCAACTGTAATTTCGCAGAAATCGGCAGTCCTCAAAATAACGACTCAAAGAGCAGTCGCAGTATTGAAAATGGAAAGTTAAAAGTCACTGTGGGCTACAATAACGGCCTATATGATAAACATATTGAGCAACAGCGTCTTAAGTATGATCGAATTAGTCCAATAGCCAAGTCTGATTCCCCTGACAACCCGAACACCTGTAATTGGCACAATAAATGAAGACGTGATCTGGACAAGGCGTATTCCCATGTAGCCTTCTTGAACTTTGCATGGCCACATTAGGTTAGGATAGAAAATTCCAACCCCATTTAAACACGTTATTTTGGCAACTATTTTGCTAAAATTTATTGGATTTCAACTGCTTAATAAGGCATGAACATCGTGGATATGAATTCAGCTCAAAGGGTTTGGTCAAATATTAAAATTTAAACTCGGGAGCGAAAGGCGTAAAGGAATAAACTGGGTCCGATCCAACTCCTAGTCCTCATTCCATATTGAATTGCCTCCTGTGTTGACTACGGGCAAATATAAGCTATTTTAAAAGCAAAGAACTTTAGGATAATTGCAATAGAGACAGGCTGAATAACATATAAAGCCACTCGCATCTTATCTCAAAAAACTGTGAGAGAACTATTTCTCCTTTTACACGTGGCAAATATAGACAATAAATTAGTACAGATGGACGGAGGTAAAGAAGAATAAGCATTAACGGTTCGCACTATCAATGAAAAAACTCAATTAGAAGGGCGTCAATAGGACTTGGATACCAAAAAGAGGACAAATGGAGATGTTTGTTTGACACACAAATTATGCTGATCAGAATAAACTCGTGAGATACGTCGCGCACATCACTGGGCCAGTGAGAAAATAATAGACTCAATAACGGAATGAAAACTTCCAGATGCTCATTTGAATTTGAAGTTTTTTTGAGGCCTCTCATGTCAGATGACATTTGCAATGATAGGCTTATTGGACAATCAAGGCGGATATAAGCGAGACTTACCAAATCACTAGTAAAATGAATTTTCAAATTTGTAACGATTTCTCTGACTTTTGTTGCAAACAAAAGCTTGAAAACGTCATAATGCGGAAACGCTTAAAATGAGGTAACATCGAAACATCCAACTACTATACACCTTGTAGCAGCTGAACCTCAAATGAAATAAGAAAAAAACAAAATATAGCTAAATCAAATAGCCCCAATCAATCGAACCCAATAAGCATGACTCACGCCACAGCTTATTTGTCTCGACCCAGGAATGCCTCCACATGTTTTCCGGCATTATATATAGAACGAGGGTGTATTATAGTCTTGACATGTAGACTGGACGAATATATAAAACCCTTTCAACTTGATCGTAACTTTATCCTCAAAAATGAACCATATGAAATGTTTTTTTATTGCAGCAAATAACATTGTATCAGCGATAAAGAACTTCGATCATCGTCACACCTGAAACGATTAGCCATAAGTTAATAACAGAATACCAGCATAAGGTGTTGCCAATATTAAAATAAAACATAAATTAGTAGAAATTCCAAGTTCGGACTTCGGAATAAAATTTATGCACACATATGAATGTCTTTGGTCAAGAAAATCGGATAACATCAACTATCTAACATTCGACTTCTATCACTGAAGTTAGATTGATAGAACTCAAATCCATGAGAGGTGATACTATCGTAAAAACAACTTGTCAATGCTGCTGGCACTTAGAATTAGTGTTTCGAGCTTTAAAAAACATTATTAAGAAATAACGAACCTTGATATTAGCGTCCCATAGCTCTTGTGCTATCTGAAGACGTGGTGTAATGAGACCTTTGTGGGCGACAATAATCATAACCTCAGTTTCTGTAGCTCTAACAGAAGCAGAGGCACTGGTATCTCCAGCAGCAGCACGTCTACGAGCCAGCATCTCGGAGATGGCCAAAAGACGTTCAACACCAAAGCTCACTCCAACACAGGGCACCGCGGGAGAGTTTGGTGAGAAGAGATTCACCAGGTTGTCATAACGGCCACCACCGGCTACACTTCCCACTGCCCCTTCCATGCTAACATCTTCATCTTCTCCATCTTCGGCTTGGGATTGTTTACCTTTGCCGCCCTTACCTTTCTTCCTATTTGAGGACTTCTTTGGTATCTGCTGGTCTGTTGTGGGCGGGGCCAACTCTGCAGCCTGTTGCTGCTTTCCGTCATAAGTGAATCCTAAATACATGTGTACTCAAATTTAATAAGTAGCAATTGTAAACATGGTAAATTAGAAAGAATTTTGAAGAGGTTGGAATTGAGTCATGGGAGGAAAACATCTGTTTTATCGATATTCACACCTTCAACCACGAGAAACTACCACAGTTCGATTCAATTTCACCAATCTATGTAGAATAATATTTTAGAGAATATTAATTTTAATTAAGACGCTAATTTTGCAAAGCAAGCTAGCTATTGTTCGCAAACGATTTCACAATAATGCAATATGGCAACACTAACGACAGTTCAATAAATTTGAATGATGAGTTTTTACTTACATTTTACTGGAATCCTGGTAACTAAAAATGAATTAACCGATAAACCAGTCAACGGTAAAGCAACGATACCAGTCAAGATTACTTGAAATTGATTTGTCAACCCGAACGAATTTTGCACCAGCAAAGCTGAAATGGACTTTAAATAGCCTAATAAACTAAGTCAACTTTGATGCCTACCACAGCGCTAATAAAATCCTTTACGATACTTACCTATGACGACCTCGTCTAATTAATATACCTCAAATGCTATAAGATGAATGTTCATTCAAGAGGTCTGTCCGAACTAGCGTAGGACCTTCAAAGAACGTATTTTATCCCATACGAAGGGCGTTAGGTACTTTTTGTTGACCCTGACCTTCTCTGAGTGCTTACCCACATAAAAGGCTTGTATTATCCCATACTCTTGTCTCTAAGTCTTGATACATCTTGTGCGAGAAGCTCAAAATAGCCTATAAAACTCGTCTACATATTGCCACAATGAGTATCCATCACCGAAATCCCAACTTCTTCCCATCTTGTTGTGCATGAATCTTATAGACCACACAAACTAACCGAATGCAGGATCTAGATACCCAAATGACTTTATAATTATTCAGTAAGGCAAAAGGGCGATTATAAGTTTATTTCTACCAAATTCCTAATTAAAGAATTACTGGAATATATCAGATTAAGTTGGAATGATATACTTTGGATGGATAGGCATTAGATTTTGAAGACATTCACTAAAAGACTTCATAAGAGACGTGTGAAAACTAAACCTAAACACTTGTCTTTGTCAGCAATTAATCCAATCTGAAACAGTTTAGACAGAACAAGTATAAAGAACCACACAGGTACCCAGAGTCAAAATTAAAATGACTGAATCAAAAAGATAACCAAATTAAGCACCAACAAAGTCCAGTAGACTAAAAACGATTTTAGTAGGTTCGCACTTTGAAAAGACTGATTAAATTCATCCAAATATACAAAACCAAAGCCGACTTAGCATAAAGCCCATTAAATGGGCAAAATGTCGATTAGAATGGCTTCAAAAATAACAGTGTAGTAGCCAGCTTTAAAGCTTGCCACGATAGCCCATAATGCACTACCATAGTTCAGATAATCGTAGACAATTAGTTTGAAATAGTAAATCTGGTGAAAACGCCAATCTCTTCGCTGCAAAACAAACATTCAGTCTTAAAACACCCTAGAGCTTAAATCTAAATTCCAAAATTTTTTAAATGATTTTATTGAAAGAATCGCTGAGTTTAATAACCTTCATCGTCAATCAATTAACTATTTAAGAAGGGATTGGATAGCACTAGTTTCAGACATTGAACTGAGAGAGCAAGTACCGAAAAGACGAAAGATAGTAATCTAATTATACAAGTTCAAAGTTGATAATAACAAGAACAAAGTGCTTTAAAAGAAAAATACCTGTAAGGACTGCCTCGTAGATGACACCCGTATAGTAGTCAAGACCGCGTGCAAGTGAGAGATCAACTTTGAGATTTGACATGATGCCCATAGCTTCACAGTATTCTACCAGAGTGCGCATCTCCTTTAGCGTCTGTTGAATGATTTTTGATTCGGAGAGAAGAGGGTCAGCCTCAAGCTTGTCAAGGACTTCAGCACCACCGGCTATTTGAGTGTAGTGGCCAATGAGATCGACGGCCTCCGGAGAGAGTCCTTTCTCATTAAGCAACTCGTGTTTCACGGTTTCCCATGGAGTCTGCGACGAGAAATAAAAGAGGATTAGAGGTATTTGATATAGCATAAGATACACTAAGTGAACTTGTAGATTGCACATAAGGGCCTTTAAAGCAGCACTAAAGCCCAATGTCAATTTTCACTATAAGTAAATAAGCTCATCACAACTGAGAACTGAGAAATGAAACTAAATAAGGACACTGCAAAAATAATCACTTGGGGTGTGCGATAGACTTACCTCCACGTGGTGCACCCTGAGCAACGTATACTCAAACGGCTAAAAAGTCTATCACTCGGCAGTTGACTTCTAACTTCAAACTACCATGACCCCACTGTATGTCCTTTTCGACTACTTTACAGTACTCACCTCACCTTTTCCTCAACCTTTGTGTCTGTCTCTATTACATCTTTGAAGCATTCTCCTGTTCCCTCCCCCCTCTCGACTTTTTTTCCACTTTGATCAAAAAGAGATATCTTCAGACACACTTTCTTTCCAAACATGTTAGATGTCATTAAGAATTTTCTGCAGTTTTAAGACGTGGAACCCATTTTCGTTAAGACTCCTAATAGGTTTTAAAATTCTTTTGAAACTGGGAATTGAGAGAGTAATATAGTTCATATATGTATAATATTGTTAATCATGGAAAGAAAAAATGATTCAGAAGTCTTTATTTAATTTATAATAGTTAACAAACACATACTAGGTGGACGAAATCGATTTTTTCAAAGGTTTAAAATATGACAACTAGTCTCAACTAGAGATAATTACAACGGAATGATGAGCTCGATTTGGTATAGTTACAACTCTTACTTAAACAGACGATGTTAATAAGTTAAAATAGTTATTCAGCCTTTTAACCAATATGCGAGGCAAACGTAACCTAGAATCGACAAATAAAGCAGATTTAAGAAACCAAAAAATATGACCTCATTTAGCCTCACAAACAGAATGACGAACATATACTAGGAACTTAAAAGTAATTCTCAAAGAACCAACAAATGAGCTTCTTTAGTTTTGATCTCCTTATTCCCTTGTCAAAGTTCAAGTAGAATAACAATGGGGAGTCTAATTAGATAGCCTACCTAAACACTCAAATCGATACGTAAATAAGATCGTTAACAAACCAAGACCTCCAACATAAATGGTAGTTAGGACCACATTTTCCACGATATCCAATGATAAGTGTAGGAATTCTATCTCAAAATAAAATAAGTGAGAACTGCTGAACTCTAGCTGAGTCTCTACCGAAACAGATCACTATTCCCATGCACCATAAACATAATACCGTTTTTACACAAAAGAAAGGAAATGGCAATTAACAATAACTATAAAACGACATTAAATATAACAAATCTACTAGATCTCGCTTGGATAAACACACATTTGTACCAAACAACTGAAACCGTCTAACCTTAGAAAGAAGGTAAATGAAGAAAGGCTTACTTTGTCAAGTTTGTCAACAGAGGAACAGGTAGTGGTGAATTTTTCAGGGGGAACACCACAAGCGGCAAAAAGGCCCTCAAGGAAATTTCGGTGATTTACTTTGATGACAAATTCTCCCAAATTCAAGTCCCTAAGTACCTCGTAGACAATACGCAGACATTCAGCGTCAGCCATCATTAAGCCATAATCACCAGCGATATCGAAATCCTGTTAAAGTGGGGAAAAACATTATGTCCATTACAAGAAATAACAACCGCAACAATGTGAGATTACTGACGCAAACACTGCAAATAGTGTTTACAAGAATAGGCGATCCTATGAAACGTAAATAATAAACTTACGCATTGGTAAAATTCCCGAAAACGACCACGGTTCATGGCTGGTTGATCCCGACGATAAACCTTACCGATTTGGAATCGTTTGATGTTGCGGATTTTATTCATTGCAACATAACGTGCGAATGGAACCTACATTTAATAAAAAGGAAAATGAATTAATCAACTAAATATATTAAAACGTGAGGGAGGGGGTGAGGTATCATACCGTAAGATCATAACGAAGAGAAAGAAGTTCACCACCCTGATCCTCAAGATCGTAGATCAGTTTTGACTCTTCACCGTACTTGCCAGTTAAAACTTCTCGGAGTTCGAAAACGGGTGTTTCTATAGATACGGCATCATGACGTTTAAAGCAAGCTCGGATGACACCGAAAACATTTTCCAAAATACTCATTTGAACAGGGTTTCTGTCACGGGTACCTTTAGGAGCTTTAAGAATAGCAAACTGATCAGAAATTTTCGTTTCGGCCATTTTTCTTCCTAGTTCTTGGACCTTAAAAAGAAATTATTTTCAGTGATATCCAATAATGATGTAAATATAAAGTTTCGTAGCCATCAGCTTGCTAACCTGATATACAGAGATGTAACTTATGTTTCGAAAAAATTGCAAATTAGACAAATTATATATACTAAATGTGTAATTTCGAATTTAAGCATACCTTTTGGCCAGATTTATCATCACGTTTATTCTGCATTTCATGCGGTGGAGTGGAAATAGCCTTGTGCGCAATTAGGCCTGTAGTGGCGTATTACTCAAGAAATCAAGAAAGAAGGCTATATATAAAATATATTATGCTGCACTATTGCACTACATTAGAAAATTTAAAACATAAATATTAATTTTCTGAAGCTAAAATTGAGCTAACATCTTGTGTTAACTCTAATTTTAATTTACGCCAAACGATAAAGAGATTAGTGTTAAATTCTAAACGTGTCAAACTAAACTAAAAGTCATTGTAATGCGATTTTTTCCATTCAACAAAGATCATAGCACCAGTTATTTAAAGTTAACTCCACAAGTGTTATAATGTAATTTCAAAACCCACTTATTAAATCGCCTTCTTACACCGATCTTGTTGAGAGACTCAAATTTAGCTATTCAATATATTTGATGGATTTAACTAACATTCGTATCCATTCTGTTAATTAAATATCGAATCTGCGACCATAGACAAGTATTCAATTACCAGAGAGTTTTGTTTTGTTGCTCTATTACTACCGATAAAATAAGGTGAATGAATAGTATTACCATTTTCGGTTTAATTTTGGACTTGTGGATGATTTAATGGTGAGATTGAACCATTATTTATTAATTGTCAAGGCAAACACTAATGTTATATTTATTCATGCTTATGTTTGACAATAGCATCAACCTGGTTTTTACATTTATTATGATAAATTAATAGCTCCAAGGCAGTTTCAAATAATAATATAAAGATTTTATATCTATTATTCCAACTGTTATATCGATTATAATCTAAGATATTGGCAAACGCTCTCGACCA